>CALNHX010006310.1:0-91644 GCA_940337035.1 Agriotes lineatus
TGAATACCAACGACAAATTTTATTTAACTTTGTTGGGTAATAGTTTCATGAATTATTATCCACCGCTTTATAAAACTGAAGAAGCATTACGTCCTACAAAATTTGTAAGGTATACCTATGGGCTGAATCTTGTCTATGTCTGCGTTCTCCGTGACGAATTGCAGCACAGAAGCCGGAGGGCAAACTTTCACTGGCGGTTTGTAATACCCGTACAAATGATAAAAATATACGCCTAATTGTAATTTCTTCAGACAAAGTTTAAATTGATATAATGAAATTTGAGCATAAATTTAAACAAGCACATAGACCTATACGCCATCGAGAAAAGTTTGTTTAAATTTTATAGAGGATCCAACAGCTGCAGGCCAAATCTCTTGTCTGCGATACGACAGGCTACGACCTGTTTGGCTGATTGATAAAACAAAAATAATTAATTCCATCAAAGCCACTTACGAAAGCAGTTTTTTTAAAATTATTATCAGGCATTTAAAACTATAGACGATACAATTCCGCTGTTATAAATTATAATTTTCAAGAAATATTTAGTTTAAAATATGGAAGCGTGACGACAGAACAGTGAAATGGCGTTCTGTTTAAACCCTTTTAATCCGTAGAGCTCCGTGGCCTAGAGCCGTAGACGGATGCAGCCCAGAAGTGGATACGAACGTAGCGGGTTCAAATCT
Source organism: Agriotes lineatus (assembly GCA_940337035.1). Classification (NCBI taxonomy): domain Eukaryota; kingdom Metazoa; phylum Arthropoda; class Insecta; order Coleoptera; family Elateridae; genus Agriotes; species Agriotes lineatus. Next base: position 684 of record CALNHX010006310.1, read on the forward strand.
AAGTCGGCCAGAGATTTTTTTTAAATTAAACATTAATTCTGTGAATGCAAGAGAAACAGCCAATACCCATTGAGTACAAGAGAGACAGATTCACCAATTTGAAATTCAAAACGGGCGCTAAATTAAAATTAATACTGGCAGCCGAGAGAAGTGCGCTCGCAGAAAACCAAGATGGCCGACCCCTGGAAGTTTAAATTCAAAAAATCTGAAAAATTTCAAATTCAAATATTCACGCGATAATTGAAAATAGCCGCCGCGTAATTCCGGAAGCAAATTAAAAATGGCCGCCGCGTAATTTAAACAGTAGCATATATCAAAACTAATTAGAGCAAACCGCGAAATTAATTGGGTCAAACCGCGGAATTAATTAGGTCAAACCGCTGATTTAATTCGCGGGTTTAATTAGGTCAATTAAATTGATTGCTGCAGTTTAGGTGCCGCCCTACTACTACAATATTTGAAATTACATAAATTGGGTCCCTACGCACTGTTCTTTTAAAAAAATTAAATGGAATTTTGTGTAAAATCATTACGACGCTAATATTTGAATGCCTCGTAATTAGCATGGGGGTTTTGTATGTTCTATGGAATATTTGATGAACTGTCAAAGTGTAAATGATAATACAAGTTGAGTTGTATAAGTAATATGCGACTTAAATGACAGCTACTTTCTTAAAAAAACTTTATTTTAAGTTCATTTTTATAAAGGCAATACAAATCGACAGATAATAGATAACTGTAAAAAAGAAACTGTATAACAATTGTTAGAATGATATTTCTTGAAATTTGAGATAAAGTGAATTACTTACAGTAAATTTAGTAACTAAGCGAGATGCTAGAAGATAAGTATATATTAAAATTTAACAAGCCGTATTTTTATAATTTTTTGAAAATTTAATTATATTTTAGTAAAAAAATACTAAGTATCCAATGATTAAAAATTGGGTAATTTATAATAAAAGTGCTATTTAAAACCAAGAGCAGTTTTATTTATTAATAAATGTACGAAGTAACATGCTACTCAGATATTAAAACATTTGCAGGACTGTAAAGGCTAACGTCGTGGATTATTAGTTGTTTTAAGCCATTTCTATGGTTGACTTAACGGTAGACAGATGAATGTAGCAGAGAGTAAAGTTTAACATCGTGAATAATTAAAGGAAGAAAGCCGTTGCTGGTAATAAGATAAAAACACAACCACTATTAAGAGTGAAATATGCAGTTCAGTACCGTCCGTAGTTGCAGGCAGATGTGATTGTGCTACAACATGGAAGAGCAACCAAATATTTTAGGTTTGGAAATTAACTATGCAGTTAAATTGTTCGATCAAATTAATTTTTACTCGCGTTTCGTATGCGTTTAAAAACTAACTTCTTCAGACGTTTACATTAAGTTTTTAAACAGTTAATTATTTGATCAACTAAAAATAGGAGAATGAGGTTAGATTTTACAGATAAACAATGTATATTTTTATCCTTATGATTGTATAATTGATTTAATTAGGGCGGAAGGAGTAGTTCCTTTTTTATTTTTAAATAAATCATTGACGAAGCAGTTTATTTTCAAATTATGCTATTAGTAATTAATATTTAACAGTGTGGAAAATAATTTGTACTGCGAATTGTCAAATATGAAATCCCGTTGGTTCAAATAATTCTCAGCAACGCGATTTCATTAAACATCCATATATATAATAGGCTTGTCTGGGACGCTGTTTTGTGTGTTCGGGACGCTGTTTCAGCAGCCAAACCGTAAGAGATAGAGAAAAAAGTTATTAAAGTTATATTTTTGGAATGGTCATGTCAGGTCAGGAACCGAATTTCAGTCACGTGACACTTCCGGTTTTCGAGAAATCACGTGATTTCCGTCCGTCCGGGACGCTGGTCCGTCCGGGACGCTGTTTCAGCAGCCAAACCGTAAGAGATAGAGAAAAAAGTTATTAAAGTTATATGTTTGGAATGGTCATGTCAGGTCAGGAACCGAATTTCAATCACGTGATTTTAAAAAATATTATTGTTTTTATTTAATACGCGTTCTATTTGAAAAACGGTCTTTTTTGTTTTATTAAATGAGACATTTGTCTCACTGGTTGCTAGTTTATTACTAATAGCATAATTTTAAAATAAACTGCTTCCTCAACGATTTTTTTAATTTAAAATGTAAAAACGTGTGTGCTAAATTCTCACCAGTTAAATCATCTTATGCAATGATAAGAATAAAAATATGCATTTTTCATATGTACAACCTGATCTCATTCTCCTAATTAGTTCATCAAATAAGTAACTGTTTAAAAACTCCATTTAAACGTCTCAAGAAGTTAGCTTTTCAATGCTAACGAAACCCGCATAAAAATAAATTTGATTGAACCATTTATTAATAGTTAATTTCTAAACCAAAAATTAAAATATGTAATATTATGTGTGTTTACGTTATTCTTTATTCACCAATAAAAATGATTGGGTTCACATCAGATGTAAATGACAAAAAATTTTCGAGTTAGATGTTAATATTCTAGGAATCGTTCCTGCTTGTTCTCAAACCAAGATTTTGAGAAAGTCAATCAAATTAGTTAATAACTTTAGAATCAATTTAAGAAAAAATTCCAAGAGTAAACTACCTTTATTAGAAGAGGTAACAAAAAGAGAATTAAGAGTAATGGCAGACTCAATTTTCAGACAAATCGGCCACTCTTCATCGGAGTCTCCGAACTACTTGTGAACATTTTTTAAAAGCTTATTATCGACTTGTAACCTGCACGCCTCTGAACGCCGCTTGCAAATAAACTCACCGTTGAACTACCGCTCTCAGTATGAATACCTACTAGTCTAAAAATCGCCCAGAATCCGCACCGCTACCAAACCGCTACCGCCAGTCTGAATAGACCTTTACTGTGGATGAATGAAAATTCATCAGATTAAGTTAGCAGAGATCTGCAGGTGTAATATAAGTTGTAAACAGAGAGCTGTGTGTGAAAAGAAGTATTCGTCGAGTTTTGTAAGATGGAATATTTGATGAACTGTGAAAGTGTAACTTAGATAAAGCTATAATTCATTCAATTCCTTTTTGAACGATGAAGGTAATTATTTCGTTTCGCTACAATGCTGCAAAGACAGTTCCAAAAAACTTCTAATCGAAGAAGATGCTGTATGTGGACACCGCCTACATCTCTACACAACCTAATTTTTCTTTTCAGGGCATTGAAAACATTGTTTAGCACCCTATGAGTATTATTTATTTCTTCAATACGATTCACTATCCTCTGGCGAAGGTCATCCAAATCAGCGATAGGGGTTTTAAAATCGAATTTTTAAGATTTGGCCACAAAAAGAAATCGCAAGGGGTCAAATCGCATGATCTAAGAGGCAATATATCAGGCGTATTTAAACTTATGATTCGGTTGTCAAAAATTTCCATAATAAAATCCAATTCTTGCGGTGTAGTATAAATTCGAGCCCCATCCTGTTGAAAATAGTCTTCTGCTAATTCGTCATCCAATAATTGATTCATAAATGGAATCAACATTTTTATACGATATCTATCAGCATTCAGTATTCCCACAAATATAAAATAATGATTTCTTACTGATCTTGGTAAAAAATATGTATGGTTGAAAAACAGATATTAAATTGTTTATTGTTACCTTCAAAGAATATAGGTCCTATAGTGCGCCTTCTGCTGATGGTTGCCCAAACTCCAATTTTCTGTGGATGTAAAGTAGTGTCGATAAAATAATGGGAGTTGTCTGAACCTCACATCCTCATATTCTGTACCCAGAAAGGTGAGCCCAACATTCTTCAGTACAAACTATTTTTTCAAGCGCTTCACACATTATTATTATCGATGTTGCTAAGAAACCACTGACAGACCGCCTATCTCTGGGGAAAATCATTTGAGACAATTTCATGGAAAGCTTTTAAACGATAGGGATAAAGTTGTAAATCTTGTTTAATAATACGCTGACAAGTACTGTAAGAAAGATCGACCAGTTGATGCAATTGTCGAATTTAGATGGTGTATAATCTATTCCACTTTTAAAAAAAGATATTTTGCCATGATTTTCTTTTCTTAAATTGGCAGTACTAAGGAAAGCACTAGTTATATTTTATTTCTTTGTGGTGGAAAACTTTTTCTAACTAAATTTGGAATGCCGTGTTGTTAATGTAACTAAAACAAAAAGTAAAAAATATATGTCAATAAATGTCATTACGACACTTTCCTAATCTCTGAAAAATAAAGTATTATTGTGAAAAACTTAATAAAAAGCATGCCCATAGTTGTGTCTTTAGAGACAAAACGCAATATGTTGAAATGCTACACACATTTCAGATGAGATATACCCTATCTAAATAATGATCAAATTATTATTAATAGATTGATGGACATTTTCAACGTAAGTATACTGAATTCGTATCCCATAAAAAAAAATCTTAAAAAGTGCATCATTTATTTATAGGTAGGAAGATCTGTAAATTATTCTATAATTACTAAGAAACCTGGAAGTTTGGAAGTTACTAAAACTACAAGAGGAAAAACGGAAAAATGAAATCTTTTTTTTAAATAAATTTAACTGAAGTTATTCGTGCATCAAATAAACAGAACAAATTCTTTACTTTAGACACTCTGCTGGAAACAGCAAAAAATGTGTTAGAATTTACGTGTGGCAGAACAACTTTATATAGAATATTAAAATCAATGGGAGTTGAATATAAAATTGTGAATAAAAAAATTCTTTGTGAACAAAAACAACTCAAAATTTGTAACAAAATTTCTGTAGTTTCAAAATTCTTGTGAAAATCGTACGACACTCATTAATGACCAATAGAAAAATTAGTTCACGAGCCATAACCAAGACAACAACAAAATTTCTTGGAAATTTTTTGTAGGTAGACATTACTTCTTTTTAGGGTTTGTGTCGTTACGATTTTCTTACCGAATCTGCATTCGAGCATTAATTCATATCCGGAAATTATTTTTCGTGCATTCCAACGTCCTAATTTGCCCTCGCGTCCCGCTCGGGCAAATTAATATAACGTTGTTGGAACGCACTCAAAAAATTTCCGGAAAGAATTAATACTCTTATGAGATTATATGTGAAAATTACCGGTTTGTGTACTTAGACGAAACTTGGATATATCAAAGATGAGGGTAAACGGTTTACAATATTACATGCGGGTTGTGAATTGGGGTGGTTGGGCGAATGTGGTCCATTTTTACAAGCAAAGAACAGCGAGGGAAATTATTACAATACAATGACAGGAGAGATTTTCCAAAAGGGGGTTAAAGACCAGCTTATTCCTGCTTCAGCACAAATTCAGAGGAAATGTGCGGTGGTTATGGACAATGCTCCTTACCAAAAATCGGTTTCCGCCATTCTATCTCTGTAGGGGTGGTTTCCTCCGAAAATTCCAAATGTGAAATTTCTAGTGTTTGAATAAATGTGCACGAATCTCTTTTAATAATGCGATTGATTTAAACAGTGTCCGAGTGACAGCTCTTCAAAGTCCACCCGGCGTGGGAATAGTACATTGTGTATCTAGGACGAAAAGCGTAACATTCCCAGACAACTGTGAATATTGTTGGGCGAGGCGAATGTCAAGCCCAACAACACAGGTGTCTGGGAATGTTGCTTTTTGTCCAAGATACACGTACTATTTTTTCGCCGATCGATGTGAGTAATTAAAAAAATTAGGAAATAGTACTCGAATATTCTCTGACTAGGCCGGGAATGTTATTCCTGTACAGTTTTATTGTAAATTACTTAGCAACGGCTGATGTAATAGAATGTTTGACTTTGCTCAACAAAATTTTGTCTTTACTGTGTCAGTTCTACTACGATTGGCGGAAAATGTATATTCCGGCGCAGCAAAATAACCATTTCCCTTTTGCGAGGTAAAATCGTCACGTCACTCAAGTAGTTTTAATGTGAATAGGTTTTCAGAACCTACAGAAATTCTACACATTTTTGGTCATTGTCGCAATACCAAGAAATTGGTATAGGTAAAAAAATAAAATTATGGGAAAGGAATATACAAGCCCAGAATCATATCATTTGGTCCAGATCAGTAAAACTCTTAAATTTGCTGGTGTAATATTTGAAGTTTGTCCTAAATTTGGTTTTTCTGCTATGGATTCTGTTGTTTTATAGGTTCGCAATATTTCATACACAATAATTGCAATTGTTTGTACATTTTTCTACAGAAATGAGCAAAATTCAACAAATTGACAATCTCTTTACCACGTGCAATTTTTGCAAAAAGAAAACAGACACGCTTGTTTCACTTCAACCAAAACATGCTAAGGTGAACGAAATTATATTTTGATCATATGGGCCAAATGAAATGAATCCGTAATTTATCTTTAAGTTAGTGTTTCCCGACTATTTTTTGTAATTTGTTATTGCTGAAGCTGTTTAAAATATTGCTAAAAACTCCTACAATTGCTGTAAGAATATTGACCAAAAAGATATTCTTTTGTTGGTACAAAATAAAGATACCTAAAAAACCTTAACTGGGCCAAATTATGTCCAGCAATGGATGGGTTGCATTCTCGAACCGAGGAGTTGGGGATGGAAAAGATCTTCCCAAGGTTTGGAGCCTGTGAAAACTCTCAAAGATGGCACACCTGCAAGCGCTGCTTGAACCTCGTATCCTGTGGGTGCACTCAAAATTGTGGGCCAGCTTGTAGTGTTGTAGTTGTCGAAAAAACGTGTCTGAGTAAACTACAATACACCTTAAGGTTTATGCAAAAGTAAATTACTTTCAATATACGATATATTCCTTTCTCATAATTTTAATTTTTTTACCTATACCAATTTCTCGGTATCGCGGCAATGATCGAAAATCTGTGGAATTTCTGTAGGTTCTGCAAACCTATTCACACTTAAACTACTTGAGTGATGTGACGACTTTAACTAGCAAAAGAGAAATGGTTACTTTGCTGTGCCGAAATATACATTTCCCACACCGCGCGGATTTTGAAGTGCTGTCACTCGAAGACTATTTAAATCAATCACATTATTAAAAAAGATTCGTGCACATTTTTTCAAGCCCTGCAACTTTCAGTTTGCGTGTTACGTTAAGAACTGTATATATTTGGGTTAGGAAATTAACATTTACTATTATTATTATTATTATTATGGTCGAAATTTTCGGAAAAACCGCCCCCACAGAGCTAGAATGACGGAAACCGATTTTTGCTAACTTTGTCGCCTTCTACCATTCGCAATACCAACTTCTCGGTATCACGGCACGGACCAAAAATGCGTAGAATTTTATTTGCAATATTTTTTGTTCAATAACTTTTTCTGTGCGACCAATGGATCGCGATAAATAACAAATTTAATTGTTTTCAAGATGGCGGCTATTTGGCAGGGGGTGGGGGCACTACTTTTTGGTTTTACACTTGCCTAATGACCCTAAACCACTGGTCAAGAAGAATAGCCGCGGCCAATTTTTAAGTTAAAACGACAATTTTGCTGTACTATCATGGCACGTAACCAACGACCATTTTAACAAGCATATAAACTCTCAATCTTCTTCGCAAAAGCATACTACTAGTTTATGGGTTACGTCTTTGCCGCAATGTACCAAATGTGAAAAAATTGTTTAGTCACTGCGAAAATCTCATAAAGAAAGAATGGATTCGTGAAATGGGGCATATTTCTTTTGAAAATATGTGCCTCTCATTATTTCGTTAGAAGATGATTCAGATTCTGATGATAAAGAGGAGTTACATTCTGATGATGGTGAAATAATGGAGGAGGTTTAAATTTAGAAGGCTGATGACTCCTTTTCATTCTTTTACTGCTGTTCGAGACTAAAGCCACTTCCACTGGATGTATTTTTTGCCTTAACTATTTTAAATAAAAACACTCTTGTTCTATAAATTTCTTATGATATGTTTTTCCGACTTTTTCCACTGTCTAGGGTGTAAATCACACAACGTTTCGAGAGTTTTGATCTACTCTCGTCTTCAGGTGTTCCTGGTTAGTCCTGAGAAGGACTGATATTGTACGTTTTTCAACGTAAATTTGTGCCTCCAACGGGGTTTACATCAGTCCTTCTCAGGACTAACCAGGAACACCTGAAGACGGGAGTAGATCAAAACTCCCGAAACGTTGTGTGATTTACACCCTAGACAGTGGAAAAAGTCCGAAAAATATATCATAATAGACCATTGCCAAAAAATGACATTCAGAGAACAATATAAATTTCTTGTTAATACTGTTTTAAAACCATTTCACAATAATGTAGCGAATTATGGCAACATTGGGCATTCTGAACCTTCAAAATTCCTAACCTAACTTTACCGCAGTTTTGTCAGTTCATACATAAAGGAAGTATTGGATTCACCCCAAAAATTCGAAATTGAGTTTTCAACAGATCTTCACGTTTCAGAGTCCCCTGAACCCAAAAAACATATTTTTTCTCGTTGGTCTGTCTGTGTGTCTGTGTGCCTGTGAACAGAATATCTCAAAAACGAAAACAGGTATGGCGTTGAAACTTCATATACAAGTTTTGTGTACTACGCTTGGGGCACGGCAAGCAAAACAATTATTAAAAGATCCAGACACTTCAAAACAAGGTATTACGAATAGCAACCAACGCCGAATGGTATGTCCGTAACTCGCAACTTCACCGTGAGCTAACAATCCCCACCATAGAGGAATATATTAAAATGACGGCCAAAAAGTTCTTCACTAACATTCAAAACTGTCCTTCAGCAATTCATTATGAATTGGGAAAAAGATCAACGACCACCAGACTGAAACCAAGATTACCACAAGACGTTTTACTCTCAGACGGTGATTAAGTGAAACAATAGTGTAAAACTCTCTTAAAAACCTTATGTGGTGTTATATTCATGAGTGAACTTCATTATTAACAATACTGTGAACAGCCCTAGTGAGCTTAGCCAGTTAAACTCTAATTTTCGATTTTTTCAAACACGACTAACGATTTTTTTCAAACGTCACCTTTTTATTACATTTTTAATGTGTATTGATGCGAGGTAGGTAATTTTCTACTTGAATACTTCTAAAATGGGTTTCCTTTGTTTTTTTTCTATTATTTTTATTAACTCCTATTTTAAATAGAACACCCGGTATATTATTAAATTTTTGAATTCAGCTTAAAATTCTAGAGAAAATTTGTCTCGTCAACTAACGCTCTATTTTGTACCGTTTTTGTAGAATTTGTAATTTTTGAAAATTTTTGACAAATGCTTAAAAATTTAAAATCAAATTTTTAGTTAAGTATAAGATCACTGTAAAACGAAGTTGTGTGCGTGTATCACACCAGATTTTTTAAAGATAGAATACTCGTGACCTGTAGGTACCTGTTTCACAAGCTACACTTCCTGTTTCCATAATAAACGTCCACAATGCCAAGAAGAACCCTACTAAACGTGTCATAGGGAACAGCCACATCTGGAAATTCTTCAATAAAATCATCAAATGCGTCTCGCATGGAATAGATTCATTCACAATTGATTTTTTTGCCATTTCTGAAGCACATATCTAGCATGGATCGTTTTGGTCGTCTGTGAAAACCATAACATAAAATATACCAACTAAAAGTGTCGTCGATTTGATAACGTGTTTTACTGGATGTGTATCGAGTTTTGCAAATTTCACTGCTACAAACCACTACCACTTACAGTGTGCACTGTCTTCAATCACCGGTGTGAAGATGGCAGCCAGAAGGTAGCAGCCAAAAGTGACGAACATTGCCGAAGAGCTCATAGATATACAAAAAATTATAGAGAAAGAAACTAACACCACGTTCAACTCAATTAAGGAATTTGCGAACCGAATAAAGCTTTTTAAGTGCTACACATGAGAAATGCCGGCGCATAAAAAGATACTTCACATATCGGACAAAATAAATAATAATTTTTCAGCTCGAATGCTACACATAGACCCCGAAAGAAACTCTGCTAAAAACCTGCCCTCTATATACCGAACAAATGGGCGCAAACCGAATTTAATTGCCGTACTCCACACAGCGGGTAAACCACCCCCGCCTAAATAAAATTACAATTTTGCAGCTCGGATACTACACATAGAACTCGAACGAAACTTTGCTAAAAACATACCCTATATATACCAAATAAAAGCGCCCCAACAGATTTTAGTTGCCGTACTCCACATAGCGGGTAAACCACCCCCGCCTAAATAAAATTACAATTTTGCAGCTCGGATACTACACATAGAACTCGAACGAAACTTTGCTAAAAACATACCCTATATATACCAAATAAAAGGGCCCCAACAGATTTCAGTTGCCGTACTCCACATAGCGGGTAAACCACCCCCGCCTAAATAAAATTAGAATTTTGCAGCTCGAATACTACACATAGAACTCGAACAAAACTTTGCTAAAAACATACCCTATATATACCGAATAAAAGGGCTCAAACAGATTTTAGTTGCCATACTCCACATAGCGGGTAAACCACCCCCGCCTAAATAAAATTAGAATTTTGCAGCTCGGATACTACACATAGAACTCGAACAATACTTTGGTAAAAACATACCCTATATATACCGAATAAAAGGGTCCAAACAGATTTTAGTTGCCGTACTCCACATAGCGGGTAAACCACCCCCGCTTAAATAAAATTAGAATTTTGCAGCTCGGATACTACACATAGAACTCGAACAAAACTTTGCTAAAAACATACCCTATATATACCGAATAAAAGGGCCCAAACAGATTTTAGTTGCCGTACTCCACATAGCGGGTAAACCACCCCCGCCTAAATAAAATTAGAATTTTGCAGCTCGGATACTACACATAGAACTCAAACAAAACTTTGCTAAAAACATACCCTATATATACCGAATAAAAGGGCCCAAACAGATTTTAGTTGCCGTACTTCACATAGCGGGTAAACCACCTCCGCCTAAATAAAATTAGAATTTTGCAGCTCGGATACTACACATAGAACTCGAACGAAACTTTCCTAAAAACATACCCTATATATACCGAATAAAAGGGCCCAAACAGATTTTAGTTGCCGTACTCCACATAGCGGGTAAACCACCCCCGCCTAAATAAAATTAGAATTTTGCAGCTCGGATACTACACATAGAACTCGAACAAAACTTTGCTAAAAACATACCCTATATATACCGAATAAAAGGGCCCAAACAGATTTTAGTTGCCGTACTTCACATAGCGGGTAAACCACCTCCGCCTAAATAAAATTAGAATTTTGCAGCTCGGATACTACACATAGAACTCGAACGAAACTTTGCTAAAAACATACCCTATATATACCGAATAAAAGGGCCCAAACAGATTTTAGTTGCCGTACTCCACATAGCGGGTAAACCACCCCCGCTTAAATAAAATTAGAATTTTGCAGCTCGGATACTACACATAGAACTCGAACAAAACTTTGCTAAAAACATACCCTATATATACCGAATAAAAGGGCCCAAACAGATTTTAGTTGCCGTACTCCACATAGCGGGTAAACCACCCCCGCTTAAATAAAATTAGAATTTTGCAGCTCGGATACTACACATAGAACTCGAACAAAACTTTGCTAAAAACATACCCGATATATACCGAATAAAAGGGCCCAAACAGATTTTAGTTGCCGTACTCCACATAGCGGGTAAACCACCCCCGCTTAAATAAAATTAGAATTTTGCAGCTCGGATACTACACATAGAACTCGAACAAAACTTTGCTAAAAACATACCCTATATATACCGAATAAAAGGGCCCAAACAGATTTTAGTTGCCGTACTCCACATAGCGGGTAAACCACCCCCGCTTAAATAAAATTAGAATTTTGCAGCTCGGATACTACACATAGAACTCGAACAAAACTTTGCTAAAAACATACCCTATATATACCGAATAAAAGGGCCCAAACAGATTTTAGTTGCCGTACTCCACATAGCGGGTAAACCACCCCCGCTTAAATAAAATTAGAATTTTGCAGCTCGGATACTACACATAGAACTCGAACAAAACTTTGCTAAAAACATACCCTATATATACCGAATAAAAGGGCCCAAACAGATTTTAGTTGCCGTACTCCACATAGCGGGTAAACCACCCTTAAATAAAATTAGAATTTTGCAGCTCGGATACTACACATAGAACTCGAACAAAACTTTGCTAAAAACATACCCTATATATACCGAATAAAAGGGCCCAAACAGATTTTAGTTGCCGTACTCCACATAGCGGGTAAACCACCCCCGCTTAAATAAAATTAGAATTTTGCAGCTCGGATACTACACATAGAACTCGAACAAAACTTTGCTAAAAACATACCCTATATATACCGAATAAAAGGGCCCAAACAGATTTTAGTTGCCGTACTCCACATAGCGGGTAAACCACCCCCGCTTAAATAAAATTAGAATTTTGCAGCTCGGATACTACACATAGAACTCGAACAAAACTTTGCTAAAAACATACCCTATATATACCGAATAAAAGGGCCCAAACAGATTTTAGTTGCCGTACTCCACATAGCGGGTAAACCACCCCCGCTTAAATAAAATTAGAATTTTGCAGCTCGGATACTACACATAGAACTCGAACAAAACTTTGCTAAAAACATACCCTATATATACCGAATAAAAGGGCCCAAACAGATTTTAGTTGCCGTACTCCACATAGCGGGTAAACCACCCCCGCTTAAATAAAATTAGAATTTTGCAGCTCGGATACTACACATAGAACTCGAACGAAACTTTGCTAAAAACATACCCTATATATACCGAATAAAAGGGCCCAAACAGATTTTAGTTGCCGTACTCCACATAGCGGGTAAACCACCCCCGCTTAAATAAAATTAGAATTTTGCAGCTCGGATACTACACATAGAACTCGAACAAAACTTTGCTAAAAACATACCCTATATATACCGAATAAAAGGGCCCAAACAGATTTTAGTTGCCGTACTCCACATAGCGGGTAAACCACCCCCGCTTAAATAAAATTAGAATTTTGCAGCTCGGATACTACACATAGAACTCGAACAAAACTTTGCTAAAAACATACCCTATATATACCGAATAAAAGGGCCCAAACAGATTTTAGTTGCCGTACTCCACATAGCGGGTAAACCACCCCCGCTTAAATAAAATTAGAATTTTGCAGCTCGGATACTACACATAGAACTCGAACAAAACTTTGCTAAAAACATACCCTATATATACCGAATAAAAGGGCCCAAACAGATTTTAGTTGCCGTACTCCACATAGCGGGTAAACCACCCCCGCTTAAATAAAATTAGAATTTTGCAGCTCGGATACTACACATAGAACTCGAACAAAACTTTGCTAAAAACATACCCTATATATACCGAATAAAAGGGCCCAAACAGATTTTAGTTGCCGTACTCCACATAGCGGGTAAACCACCCCCGCTTAAATAAAATTAGAATTTTGCAGCTCGGATACTACACATAGAACTCGAACAAAACTTTGCTAAAAACATACCCTATATATACCGAATAAAAGGGCCCAAACAGATTTTAGTTGCCGTACTCCACATAGCGGGTAAACCACCCCCGCTTAAATAAAATTAGAATTTTGCAGCTCGGATACTACACATAGAACTCGAACAAAACTTTGCTAAAAACATACCCTATATATACCGAATAAAAGGGCCCAAACAGATTTTAGTTGCCGTACTCCACATAGCGGGTAAACCACCCCCGCTTAAATAAAATTAGAATTTTGCAGCTCGGATACTACACATAGAACTCGAACAAAACTTTGCTAAAAACATACCCTATATATACCGAATAAAATGGCCCAAACAGATTTTAGTTGCCGTACTCCACATAGCGGGTAAACCACCCCCGCTTAAATAAAATTAGAATTTTGCAGCTCGGATACTACACATAGAACTCGAACAAAACTTTGCTAAAAACATACCCTATATATACCGAATAAAAGGGCTCAAACAGATTTTAGTTGCCATACTCCACATAGCGGGTAAACCACCCCCGCCTAAATAAAATTAGAATTTTGCAGCTCGGATACTACACATAGAACTCGAACAATACTTTGGTAAAAACATACCCTATATATACCGAATAAAAGGGTCCAAACAGATTTTAGTTGCCGTACTCCACATAGCGGGTAAACCACCCCCGCTTAAATAAAATTAGAATTTTGCAGCTCGGATACTACACATAGAACTCGAACAAAACTTTGCTAAAAACATACCCTATATATACCGAATAAAAGGGGCCAAACAGATTTTAGTTGCCGTACTCCACATAGCGGGTAAACCACCCCCGCCTAAATAAAATTAGAATTTTGCAGCTCGGATACTACACATAGAACTCAAACAAAACTTTGCTAAAAACATACCCTATATATACCGAATAAAAGGGCCCAAACAGATTTTAGTTGCCGTACTTCACATAGCGGGTAAACCACCTCCGCCTAAATAAAATTAGAATTTTGCAGCTCGGATACTACACATAGAACTCGAACGAAACTTTCCTAAAAACATACCCTATATATACCGAATAAAAGGGCCCAAACAGATTTTAGTTGCCGTACTCCACATAGCGGGTAAACCACCCCCGCCTAAATAAAATTAGAATTTTGCAGCTCGGATACTACACATAGAACTCGAACAAAACTTTGCTAAAAACATACCCTATATATACCGAATAAAAGGGCCCAAACAGATTTTAGTTGCCGTACTTCACATAGCGGGTAAACCACCTCCGCCTAAATAAAATTAGAATTTTGCAGCTCGGATACTACACATAGAACTCGAACGAAACTTTGCTAAAAACATACCCTATATATACCGAATAAAAGGGCCCAAACAGATTTTAGTTGCCGTACTCCACATAGCGGGTAAACCACCCCCGCTTAAATAAAATTAGAATTTTGCAGCTCGGATACTACACATAGAACTCGAACAAAACTTTGCTAAAAACATACCCTATATATACCGAATAAAAGGGCCCAAACAGATTTTAGTTGCCGTACTCCACATAGCGGGTAAACCACCCCGCTTAAATAAAATTAGAATTTTGCAGCTCGGATACTACACATAGAACTCGAACAAAACTTTGCTAAAAACATACCCTATATATACCGAATAAAAGGGCCCAAACAGATTTTAGTTGCCGTACTCCACATAGCGGGTAAACCACCCCCGCCTAAATAAAATTAGAATTTTGCAGCTCGGATACTACACATAGAACTCAAACAAAACTTTGCTAAAAACATACCCTATATATACCGAATAAAAGGGCCCAAACAGATTTTAGTTGCCGTACTCCACATAGCGGGTACACCACCCCCGCCTAAATAAAATTAGAATTTTGCAGCTCGGATACTACACATAGAACTCGAACGAAACTTTGCTAAAAACATACCCTATATATACCGAATAAAAGGGCCCAAACAGATTTTAGTTGCCGTACTCCACATAGCGGGTAAACCACCCCCGCTTAAATAAAATTAGAATTTTGCAGCTCGGATACTACACATAGAACTCGAACAAACTTTGCTAAAAACATACCCTATATATACCGAATAAAAGGGCCCAAACAGATTTTAGTTGCCGTACTCCACATAGCGGGTAAACCACCCCGCTTAAATAAAATTAGAATTTTGCAGCTCGGATACTACACATAGAACTCGAACAAAACTTTGCTAAAAACATACCCTATATATACCGAATAAAAGGGCCCAAACAGATTTTAGTTGCCGTACTCCACATAGCGGGTAAACCACCCCGCCTAAATAAAATTAGAATTTTGCAGCTCGGATACTACACATAGAACTCGAACAAAACTTTGCTAAAAACATACCCTATATATACCGAATAAAAGGGCCCAAACAGATTTTAGTTGCCGTACTCCACATAGCGGGTAAACCACCCCCGCTTAAATAAAATTAGAATTTTGCAGCTCGGATACTACACATAGAACTCGAACAAAACTTTGCTAAAAACATACCCTATATATACCGAATAAAAGGGCCCAAACAGATTTTAGTTGCCGTACTCCACATAGCGGGTAAACCACCCCCGCTTAAATAAAATTAGAATTTTGCAGCTCGGATACTACACATAGAACTCTAACAAAACTTTGCTAAAAACATACCCTATATATACCGAATAAAAGGGCCCAAACAGATTTTAGTTGCCGTACTCCACATAGCGGGTACACCACCCCCGCCTAAATAAAATTAGAATTTTGCAGCTCGGATACTACACATAGAACTCGAACGAAACTTTGCTAAAAACATACCCTATATATACCGAATAAAAGGGCCCAAACAGATTTTAGTTGCCGTACTCCACATAGCGGGTAAACCACCCCCGCTTAAATAAAATTAGAATTTTGCAGCTCGGATACTACACATAGAACTCGAACAAAACTTTGCTAAAAACATACCCTATATATACCGAATAAAAGGGCCCAAACAGATTTTAGTTGCCGTACTCCACATAGCGGGTAAACCACCCCCGCCTAAATAAAATTAGAATTTTGCAGCTCGGATACTACACATAGAACTCGAACAAAACTTTGCTAAAAACATACCCTATATATACCGAATAAAAGGGCCCAAACAGATTTTAGTTGCCGTACTCCACATAGCGGGTAAACCACCTCCGCCTAAATAAAATTAGAATTTTGCAGCTCGGATACTACACATAGAACTCGAACGAAACTTTGCTAAAAACATACCCTATATATACCGAATAAAAGGGCCCAAACAGATTTTAGTTGCCGTACTCCACATAGCGGGTAAACCACCTCCGCCTAAATAAAATTAGAATTTTGCAGCTCGGATACTACACATAGAACTCGAACAAAACTTTGCTAAAAACATACCCTATATATACCGAATAAAAGGGCCCAAACAGATTTTAGTTGCCGTACTTCACATAGCGGGTAAACCACCTCCGCCTAAATAAAATTAGAATTTTGCAGCTCGGATACTACACATAGAACTCGAACGAAACTTTGCTAAAAACATACCCTATATATACCGAATAAAAGGGCCCAAACAGATTTTAGTTGCCGTACTCCACATAGCGGGTAAACCACCCCCGCTTAAATAAAATTAGAATTTTGCAGCTCGGATACTACACATAGAACTCGAACAAAACTTTGCTAAAAACATACCCTATATATACCGAATAAAAGGGCCCAAACAGATTTTAGTTGCCGTACTCCACATAGCGGGTAAACCACCCCCGCCTAAATAAAATTAGAATTTTGCAGCTCGGATACTACACATAGAACTCGAACGAAACTTTGCTAAAAACATACCCTATATATACCGAATAAAAGGGCCCAAACAGATTTTAGTTGCCGTACTCCACATAGCGGGTAAACCACCCCGCTTAAATAAAATTAGAATTTTGCAGCTCGGATACTACACATAGAACTCGAACAAAACTTTGCTAAAAACATACCCTATATATACCGAATAAAAGGGCCCAAACAGATTTTAGTTGCCGTACTTCACATAGCGGGTAAACCACCTCCGCCTAAATAAAATTAGAATTTTGCAGCTCGGATACTACACATAGAACTCGAACGAAACTTTCCTAAAAACATACCCTATATATACCGAATAAAAGGGCCCAAACAGATTTTAGTTGCCGTACTCCACATAGCGGGTAAACCACCCCCGCCTAAATAAAATTAGAATTTTGCAGCTCGGATACTACACATAGAACTCGAACAAAACTTTGCTAAAAACATACCCTATATATACCGAATAAAAGGGCCCAAACAGATTTTAGTTGCCGTACTTCACATAGCGGGTAAACCACCTCCGCCTAAATAAAATTAGAATTTTGCAGCTCGGATACTACACATAGAACTCGAACGAAACTTTGCTAAAAACATACCCTATATATACCGAATAAAAGGGCCCAAACAGATTTTAGTTGCCGTACTCCACATAGCGGGTAAACCACCCCCGCTTAAATAAAATTAGAATTTTGCAGCTCGGATACTACACATAGAACTCGAACAAAACTTTGCTAAAAACATACCCTATATATACCGAATAAAAGGGCCCAAACAGATTTTAGTTGCCGTACTCCACATAGCGGGTAAACCACCCCCGCCTAAATAAAATTAGAATTTTGCAGCTCGGATACTACACATAGAACTCGAACAAAACTTTGCTAAAAACATACCCTATATATACCGAATAAAAGGGCCCAAACAGATTTTAGTTGCCGTACTCCACATAGCGGGTAAACCACCCCCGCTTAAATAAAATTAGAATTTTGCAGCTCGGATACTACACATAGAACTCGAACAAAACTTTGCTAAAAACATACCCTATATATACCGAATAAAAGGGCCCAAACAGATTTTAGTTGCCGTACTCCACATAGCGGGTAAACTACCCCCGCCTAAATAAAATTAGAATTTTGCAGCTCGGATACTACACATAGAACTCAAACAAAACTTTGCTAAAAACATACCCTATATATACCGAATAAAAGGGCCCAAACAGATTTTAGTTGCCGTACTTCACATAGCGGGTAAACCACCTCCGCCTAAATAAAATTAGAATTTTGCAGCTCGGATACTACACATAGAACTCGAACGAAACTTTGCTAAAAACATACCCTATATATACTGAATAAAAGGGCCCAAACAGATTTAAGTTGCTGTACTCCACATAGCTGGTAAACCACCCCCGCCTAAATAAAATTAGATTTTTGCAGCTCGGATACTGCACATAGAAACCGAACGAAACTTTGCTAAAAACATACCCTATATATACCGAATAAAAATTTTCGTTGCCGTGGGCGAAATAAATGGAATAATTATATAATTTATTTAGTAATTGTATAGAAGCTGTCCAAGTTTTAATTAGTTTTTGACAGTTATGGTAAAATAAAAATGCACAACTAGCCGACGTCATTGAATTTTGTCTTATATATGTCTCTTTCTTTTTTAAGTTGGTAGTTTATTATTTCTTTAGTCCATCTTATGTTTGTTATAATTAACTATGTGCCCATTAGTATCTATCGGGAAAACCACATATACTTAAATATGTGTGTTATGTTTCCTGCTCTAACACTGCTGATCACTTTACTACATCAACGCCTGTTGAGTCTAGAAATTTAACTTTCGCAGCTGTGAAAAATTGCAAGAGGAATCTTTTTAGCACGGAAATATCCTCAAATGTTGGTGATATTGCTACAAATAAACTTAAGCGTTTATCGCTTAAGAAATACGACCAAAACCAAACGAATTCGTTTGATTTAGAGAGTGTTCAATCTGATTTTCTTTTATCCGATTTTAATGTTGGGATCTTATCTCCTATATGCAGACCTTTGGTCAATGTACTACAGGTCAGCAATAATGAATTATATTATAATCAGACTATGGAAGTTGAATCTATTAACCAAGCGGTTCATCATGATAGTCACTGTTCACGTTCAGAAGAAACTATTATTTCTTCAAACTATAATAATGTAACTCCGGAAATAAGCATTACTATCGACTTTTACGTTACTGGATCTATTCAAGATGTTCCTGAATATATACTTAATTTGTCTAGTTCTAATAGTTCTCTTATACTACCGAAAAATTATCAGAATGAAACCAGATCTACTAACTATAAAGTAAATTACGGTAATTGTACTGTATTTGAAGGATCTTTTCAAATATCAAGGAAATTTTGGAATATTATATTCAAAAATAATAAATTAGTACCGGGTTACTATTCTTATTATCTTAGAAATAGAATCTCAAATTATATAAACAATAGCTGTCAATTAGTTTTTAAGTTTACGAAGTATCACAAAAAAAAGATTACAATTGTAATATATGCTGAATGCATCCATAATAAACATAACTGTAAAAAATTTAAAATTGTAATTAAGAACAAGCAAGTATCGGTGTACAGTACGTCTCTTAATTTCTGTCATAAACAGAAATTAACATCATTTGTAAAAGGTATAGAAAGGGTTGCAGTAAAAAGAAAATTGATGAATCTTAAACCTTTGCATTACAAAAAAACTACCATTTTGAAAGCGAAAGAAAGTGTGGTACAACAAGGTAATTTACAGGATATTAAATCTGATGCCACTGTAAGAAAAATACGATCAGAGGCTATTGCTAGTATGGATAGAAATAAAAACGACTTGCTGGATTTGGTAGAAATGCACTTGGAGCACAAAGAATACATTCAGGAAGTATCGGTCCCATTTAATGTGAAATTATTCAGCATTCAACAGCTTAGGATTATCCAAGATCAAAAGATTGGCAATATTTTACCAATCATATTTTTTGATGCGACGGGAGGTGTTGTACGAAATCCACTCGAAGATAAAAAACGTATATATTTGTATTCCGCTGTGATTCAGACAAATACCACAAATAGATTAATTCCCATATTTGAAATGATTTCTTCGCAACATTATTCTAAATCTATATTTAAAATACTTCATGATTTTAGAGTATTTTGTGAAGAAAATAATAGTTGGCCTGTTATTGGATCTATAGTAACCGATTTTAGTTTCGCCAACATTCACGCTATATCAAAAGCATTTAATCGAAGAACAGTTTTAGAATATCTAAACACATGTATGAATATAATTAAAGAAGATATGCAGAAACCTGTATCTCTAGTCACAATCCATCTCTGTTGCGCTCATTTTATGAAGATGGTTTCTAAAGACGTTGAACAGTATTCAAACCAATGAGAGTCAAACACTTCTTTTTAAAGAATTAATGGCTACTGGTATACTGATTAGTACATTAGACGAGGCAAATGTATGGTTTAAAAACTTAGTTATTTTGCTATCTGGAAATTTTTATAACGAACAGGTAAAAGCAGGTCACATGCAATTAATAAAATTTTGCTCGAAGGATTATCAAAATTTTGAAGACAATATCGAACACAGCGGTTTAAAATCATCAGATAGTGAATTATTTAATGATAAATCAGAGAGCTTATACAGTAGCAGTCCTTTCTACATACATTTTAAACATTTTTTAAAGTCTACCATATCTACTCAGAAAGATATTAAAAATAAATACTTTAATAAGATCTTCCTTGAGTTGATGCTGAACAAATATTTGCCATATTTTCCACTATGGAGCGGGGTTATGCTGCAGTTTGGCAGGTATAATCTTAACAGATTAAGCAATGCTCCGGTTGAAAACTACTTCGGGTATTTGAAATCTAACTTATTAAATGGACAAAAAAATTTAAAATGTTCCAGATTTATTCGCATAGTACGGGAGCATATTTTATCACTATGTCGCGAATTAAGTTTTAAAATACAGAAAACAGGATTGACAAGACCAACAAGCGTTATATTTGATAATAATGAAAAAACATCTGAAGAAACTTGGAAAAAGAAACCCAAAAAAACTCATACACACTTTTCGGGAAGATTTCTGAGACAGGAACATAATACGTTAAAGCCTATTTTACCTGCAAATGAAGACTTTAACCGCAGTGAAATTCTACTGCTTGAAGATTTCACACAATGTACATACTGTGGTTTCGGCACTTTTGATAAAAAGACATCTTGGGTTCAATGCGACTCTTGTGACGGGTGGGTGCACCAAAATTGTGCCCTGTTTGAAAACAAGGAAATTATAGACATCAGTTTTACTTGTAAGTTATGTCAGAGCAGTGTAGTACATTCTCATTTACCACCAAATGGAAACATTTTATCTGAAAAATGCAGTAAGTTTTTGAAATCCATCACTCTTAATGAGCAACAAAAATCAGACATGGAAATTAACACAAGATCGCAAAGAACATCTTCCAAGTGGCTGGAAGAGCGTCGTAAGAGACTTACTTCGTCCAATTTCGGCAGCGTATGTAAAGCTCGAACTACTTCCTCTCTCGAAAATCTTGCAAAATGTTTTCTTAGTAAAAAAACATTGCACATTAAGGCCATTATGTTCGGTATTGAAAATGAACAGTCGGCCCTATCCTGTTACGAAAACCAGAAGAAAAATAAAGTTAGTGCAGCTGGACTACATATCCACAAAACTTATCCTTTTTTGGCAGCGTCGCCGGATGGCTTAGTAGATAACGACGGACTGGTGGAGATAAAGTGTCCATTTTCAATACGAAATTTCAATCCTCTAGAAGTACATCCAAACTACTTAGATACGGCCGGTAAATTGAAAAGTACGCATAATTATTATTATCAAATCCAAGGTCTTCTTGAAATTACAGATAGGCATTGGTGCGATTTTGTAATTTTTACTCAGAAAGGGATAAGTATAGAAAGAATTTATAGAGACAAACATTTTTGGGACACAATATTTTTAAAATTACAATAATTTTATTATTTTTATTTATTACCACATATAACATCCCCTGGAATTTCTTTAACAGATGACGAGCGACGATGGACAGTTATTAAAGATTTACATTTTTTGGAGAATGGACTTGTAGATGATATAGATTATTACAAAATCTTAAAAAATGGACGAGGATATATTGTAGCTACATATGAAAATACTAACTGCTTGTACAAGCTACACATACAAGATTATTGTACATTGAATGGCAATAATTGGTTAAATAATTATTTAATAGATTTGGTCCTGGAATTAATTAATAAAGATGAAATATTTCAGGTTATAGCGACCAACTACTCAACGACGATATTTACAGAAAATGAATATAGTGACTATTTTTTATCGATAACTCAAATTCACAAAAATTTATTAGTAATGCCAGTGTTGATGTATGGTAACCATTGGTGTTTGGCAATAGCTGATCTTACAAAAAAAACTTTCAACTTTTTTTATCCTTACGGTAGCACACTGTCAAAGACTGAAAAACAGTAGAAGATTTTCTTAAATTTCATAAAGTATTATAATTCACATTATAATGAAAATATAACACAACTATATGAATATTGGACACCTGTCGTACAAAAACATATAATTCAAAAAGACGCCCATAATTGCGGCGTATTTATTCTGTATTTCTTCCACAATATCGTCATGGAAAAGCCGCTTACTATATCTGAAAACATAAACGTTTGGAGAAAATATTTAAAGGGATTTCTTTTACAAAAAGCATCTACCATGAGCAATAAGTGTTTGTTTTGTGGAGAAGGTGTTACCAAAGAAGCTTTCGAGAAATGCAGTAAGTGTTTTCGAATTATACATTTAAAGTGTTTATTATCGGTCAACGAAAATAGTTTGACAAATAATATGTGCCATCTATGTCGTGAATATTAATAACACCAGTGTTTCGTACAATACGTTAAAAGTTATATTATGGTCAATCTCAAAATACTTGTAGGGCCTTCTAAACCAATATACGTAATACTCACAATACTAATTATTATTATAGGAAAAGGCAAGTCTAGTCGTAGCAAATTAGTATTTAAATAAACTCTAAAATTAGTATACTCTCAATATTATACTGAATTATTCCGATAGTTAATATAATTACTACCAGTACACAATAATAACATTTATTATATTAAGGTATATTATCTTCAGAATACCTCTAATGTCAGTAAACTTCTCATTTAAGTAGTTATTTCCTGCTGCAAACTTTCTCTAGCCTCCCAGATGTAGTATTATAATTACTAATTTATTAAACTGGGAACGCCTTTTCTGATTTGCAAAGTGCGACACCTAAAATCTGTTTGGGCCCTTTTATTCGGTATACATAGGGTATGTTTTTAGCAAAGTTTCGTTCGAGTTCTATGTGCAGTATCCGAGCTGCAAAATTCTAATTTTATTTAGGCGGGGGTGGTTTACCCGCTATGTTGAGTACGGCAACTAAAATCTGTTTGGGCCCTGTTATTCGGTATATATAGGGTATGTTTTTAGCAAAGTTTCGTTCGAGTTCTATATGCAGTATCCGAGCTGCAAAATTCTAATTTTATTTAGGCGGGGGTGGTTTACCCGCTATGTGGAGTACGGCAACTAAAATCAGTTTGGGCTCTTTTATTCGGTATATATAGGGTATGTTTTTAGCAAAGTATTGTTCGAGTTCTATGTGTAGTATCCGAGCTGCAAAATTCTAATTTTATTTAGGCGGGGGTGGTTTACCCGCTATGTGGAGTAGGGCAACTAAAATCTGTTTGGGCCCTTTTATTCGGTATATATAGGGTATGTTTTTAGCAAAGTATTGTTCGAGTTCTATGTATAGTATCCGAGCTGCAAAATTCTAATTTTATTTAGGCGGGGGTGGTTTACCCGCTATGTGGAATACGGCAACTAAAATCTGTTTGAGCCCTTTTATTCGGTATGTATAGGGTATGTTTTTAGCAAAGTTTCGTTCGAGTTCTATGTGTAGTATCCGGGCTGCAAAATTATAATTTTATTTAGGCGGGGGTGGTTTACCCGCTATGTGGAGTACAGCAACTAAAATCTGTTTAGGCCCTTTTATTCGGTATATATAGGGTATGTTTTTAGCAAAGTTTCGTTCGAGTTCTATGTGTAGTATCCGGGCTGCAAAATTATAATTTTATTTAGGCGGGGGTGGTTTACCCGCTATGTGGAGTACGGCAACTAAAATCTATTTGGGCTTTTTTATTCGTTATGTATAGGGTATGTTTTTAGCAAAGTTTCGTTCGAGTTCTATGTGTAGTATCCGGGCTGCAAAATTATAATTTTATTTAGGCGGGGGTGGTTTACCCGCTATGTGGAGTACGGCAACTAAAATCTATTTGGGCTTTTTTATTCGTTATGTATAGGGTATGTTTTTAGCAAAGTTTCGTTCGAGTTCTATGTGTAGTATCCGGGCTGCAAAATTATAATTTTATTTAGGCGGGGGTGGTTTACCCGCTATGTGGAGTACGGCAACTAAAATCTATTTGGGCTTTTTTATTCGTTATGTATAGGGTATGTTTTTAGCAAAGTTTCGTTCGAGTTCTCTGTGTAGTATCCGGGCTGCAAAATTATAACTTTATTTAGGCGGGGGTGGTTTACCCGCTATGTGGAGTACGGCAACTAAAATCTGTTTGGGCCCTTTTATTCGGTATATATAGGGTATGTTTTTAGCAAAGTTTCGTTCGAGTTCTATGTGTAGTATCCGGGCTGCAAATTTCTAATTTTATTTAGGCGGGGGTGGTTTACCCGCTATGTGGAGTACGGCAACTAAAATCTGTTTGGGCTCTTTTATTCGGTATATATAGGGTATGTTTTTAGCAAAGTATTGTTCGAGTTCTATGTGTAGTATCCGAGCTGCAAAATTCTAATGTTATTTAGGTGGGGGTGGTTTACCCGCCATTTGGAGTACGGCAACTAAAATCTGTTTGGGCCCTTTTATTCGGTATATATAGGGTATGTTTTTAGCAAAGTTTCGTTCGAGTTCTATGTGTAGTATCCGGGCTGCAAAATTCTAATTTTATTTAGGCGGGGGTGGTTTACCCGCTATGTGGAGTACGGCAACTAAAATCTGTTTGAGCCCTTTTATTCGGTATATATAGGGTATGTTTTTAGCAAAGTTTCGTTCGAGTTCTATGTGTAGTATCCGGGCTGCAAATTTCTAATTTTATTTAGGCGGGGGTGGTTTACCCGCTATGTGGAGTACGGCAACTAAAATCTGTTTGGGCTCTTTTATTCGGTATATATAGGGTATGTTTTTAGCAAAGTTTCGTTCGAGTTCTATGTGTAGTATCCGGGCTGCAAAATTCTAATTTTATTTAGGCGGGGGTGGTTTACCCGCTATGTGGAGTACGGCAACTAAAATCTGTTTGAGCCCTTTTATTCGGTATATATAGGGTATGTTTTTAGCAAAGTTTCGTTCGAGTTCTATGTGTAGTATCCGGGCTGCAAATTTCTAATTTTATTTAGGCGGGGGTGGTTTACCCGCTATGTGGAGTACGGCAACTAAAATCTGTTTGAGCCCTTTTATTCGGTATATATAGGGTATGTTTTTAGCAAAGTTTCGTTCGAGTTCTATGTGTAGTATCCGGGCTGCAAATTTCTAATTTTATTTAGGCGGGGGTGGTTTACCCGCTATGTGGAGTACGGCAACTAAAATCTGTTTGGGCTCTTTTATTCGGTATATATAGGGTATGTTTTTAGCAAAGTTTCGTTCGAATTCTATGTGTAGTATCCGGGCTGCAAAATTCTAATTTTATTTAGGCGGGGGTGGTTTACCCGCTATGTGGAGTAC
Source organism: Agriotes lineatus (assembly GCA_940337035.1). Taxonomy (NCBI): domain Eukaryota; kingdom Metazoa; phylum Arthropoda; class Insecta; order Coleoptera; family Elateridae; genus Agriotes; species Agriotes lineatus. The sequence continues at coordinate 26,798 of CALNHX010006310.1, forward strand.
GGCAACTAAAATCTGTTTGAGCCCTTTTATTCGGTATATATAGGGTATGTTTTTAGCAAAGTTTCGTTCGAGTTCTATGTGTAGTATCCGGGCTGCAAATTTCTAATTTTATTTAGGCGGGGGTGGTTTACCCGCTATGTGGAGTACGGCAACTAAAATCTGTTTGGGCTCTTTTATTCGGTATATATAGGGTATGTTTTTAGCAAAGTTTCGTTCGAGTTCTATGTGTAGTATCCGGGCTGCAAAATTCTAATTTTATTTAGGCGGGGGTGGTTTACCCGCTATGTGGAGTACGGCAACTAAAATCTGTTTGAGCCCTTTTATTCGGTATATATAGGGTATGTTTTTAGCAAAGTTTCGTTCGAGTTCTATGTGTAGTATCCGGGCTGCAAAATTCTAATTTTATTTAGGCGGGGGTGGTTTACCCGCTATGTGGAGTACGGCAACTAAAATCTGTTTGAGCCCTTTTATTCGGTATATATAGGGTATGTTTTTAGCAAAGTTTCGTTCGAGTTCTATGTGTAGTATCCGGGCTGCAAATTTCTAATTTTATTTAGGCGGGGGTGGTTTACCCGCTATGTGGAGTACGGCAACTAAAATCTGTTTGGGCTCTTTTATTCGGTATTTATAGGGTATGTTTTTAGCAAAGTATTGTTCGAGTTCTATGTGTAGTATCCGAGCTGCAAAATTCTAATGTTATTTAGGTGGGGGTGGTTTACCCGCCATGTGGAGTACGGCAACTAAAATCTGTTTGGGCCCTTTTATTCGGTATATATAGGGTATGTTTTTAGCAAAGTTTCGTTCGAGTTCTATGTGTAGTATCCGGGCTGCAAAATTCTAATTTTATTTAGGCGGGGGTGGTTTACCCGCTATGTGGAGTACGGCAACTAAAATCTGTTTGGGCTTTTTTATTCGGTATGTATAGGGTATGTTTTTAGCAAAGTTTCGTTCGAGTTCTCTGTGTAGTATCCGGGCTGCAAAATTATAATTTTATTTAGGCGGGGGTGGTTTACCCGCTATGTGGAGTACGGCAACTAAAATCTGTTTGGGCTTTTTTATTCGGTATGTATAGGGTATGTTTTTAGCAAAGTTTCGTTCGAGTTCTCTGTGTAGTATCCGGGCTGCAAAATTATAATTTTATTTAGGCGGGGGTGGTTTACCCGCTATGTGGAGTACGGCAACTAAAATCTGTTTGGGCTTTTTTATTCGGTATGTATAGGGTATGTTTTTAGCAAAGTTTCGTTCGAGTTCTATGTGTAGTATCCGGGCTGCAAAATTCTAATTTTATTTAGGCGGGGGTGGTTTACCCGCTATGTGGAGTACGGCAACTAAAATCTGTTTGGGCTTTTTTATTCGGTATGTATAGGGTATGTTTTTAGCAAAGTTTCGTTCGAGTTCTCTGTGTAGTATCCGGGCTGCAAAATTATAATTTTATTTAGGCGGGGGTGGTTTACCCGCTATGTGGAGTACGGCAACTAAAATCTGTTTGGGCCCTTTTATTCGGTATATATAGGGTATGTTTTTAGCAAAGTTTCGTTCGAGTTCTATTTGTAGTATCCGGGCTGCAAATTTCTAATTTTATTTAGGCGGGGGTGGTTTACCCGCTATGTGGAGTACGGCAACTAAAATCTGTTTGGGCTCTTTTATTCGGTATATATAGGGTATGTTTTTAGCAAAGTATTGTTCGAGTTCTATGTGTAGTATCCGAGCTGCAAAATTCTAATGTTATTTAGGTGGGGGTGGTTTACCCGCCATGTGGAGTACGGCAACTAAAATCTGTTTGGGCCCTTTTATTCGGTATATATAGGGTATGTTTTTAGCAAAGTTTCGTTCGAGTTCTATGTGTAGTATCCGGGCTGCAAAATTCTAATTTTATTTAGGCGGGGGTGGTTTACCCGCTATGTGGAGTACGGCAACTAAAATCTGTTTGAGCCCTTTTATTCGGTATATATAGGGTATGTTTTTAGCAAAGTTTCGTTCGAGTTCTATGTGTAGTATCCGGGCTGCAAATTTCTAATTTTATTTAGGCGGGGGTGGTTTACCCGCTATGTGGAGTACGGCAACTAAAATCTGTTTGGGCTCTTTTATTCGGTATATATAGGGTATGTTTTTAGCAAAGTTTCGTTCGAGTTCTATGTGTAGTATCCGGGCTGCAAAATTCTAATTTTATTTAGGCGGGGGTGGTTTACCCGCTATGTGGAGTACGGCAACTAAAATCTGTTTGAGCCCTTTTATTCGGTATATATAGGGTATGTTTTTAGCAAAGTTTCGTTCGAGTTCTATGTGTAGTATCCGGGCTGCAAATTTCTAATTTTATTTAGGCGGGGGTGGTTTACCCGCTATGTGGAGTACGGCAACTAAAATCTGTTTGGGCTCTTTTATTCGGTATATATAGGGTATGTTTTTAGCAAAGTTTCGTTCGAATTCTATGTGTAGTATCCGGGCTGCAAAATTCTAATTTTATTTAGGCGGGGGTGGTTTACCCGCTATGTGGAGTACGGCAACTAAAATCTGTTTGGGCTCTTTTATTCGGTATATATAGGGTATGTTTTTAGCAAAGTATTGTTCGAGTTCTATGTGTAGTATCCGAGCTGCAAAATTCTAATGTTATTTAGGTGGGGGTGGTTTACCCGCCATGTGGAGTACGGCAACTAAAATCTGTTTGGGCCCTTTTATTCGGTATATATAGGGTATGTTTTTAGCAAAGTTTCGTTCGAGTTCTATGTGTAGTATCCGGGCTGCAAAATTCTAATTTTATTTAGGCGGGGGTGGTTTACCCGCTATGTGGAGTACGGCAACTAAAATCTGTTTGAGCCCTTTTATTCGGTATATATAGGGTATGTTTTTAGCAAAGTTTCGTTCGAGTTCTATGTGTAGTATCCGGGCTGCAAAATTCTAATTTTATTTAGGCGGGGGTGGTTTACCCGCTATGTGGAGTACGGCAACTAAAATCTGTTTGAGCCCTTTTATTCGGTATATATAGGGTATGTTTTTAGCAAAGTTTCGTTCGAGTTCTATGTGTAGTATCCGGGCTGCAAAATTCTAATTTTATTTAGGCGGGGGTGGTTTACCCGCTATGTGGAGTACGGCAACTAAAATCTGTTTGGGCCCTTTTATTCGGTATATATAGGGTATGTTTTTAGCAAAGTTTCGTTCGAGTTCTATGTGTAGTATCCGGGCTGCAAAATTCTAATTTTATTTAGGCGGGGGTGGTTTACCCGCTATGTGGAGTACGGCAACTAAAATCTGTTTGGGCTTTTTTATTCGGTATGTATAGGGTATGTTTTTAGCAAAGTTTCGTTCGAGTTCTCTGTGTAGTATCCGGGCTGCAAAATTATAATTTTATTTAGGCGGGGGTGGTTTACCCGCTATGTGGAGTACGGCAACTAAAATCTGTTTGGGCTTTTTTATTCGGTATGTATAGGGTATGTTTTTAGCAAAGTTTCGTTCGAGTTCTATGTGTAGTATCCGGGCTGCAAAATTCTAATTTTATTTAGGCGGGGGTGGTTTACCCGCTATGTGGAGTACGGCAACTAAAATCTGTTTGGGCTTTTTTATTCGGTATGTATAGGGTATGTTTTTAGCAAAGTTTCGTTCGAGTTCTCTGTGTAGTATCCGGGCTGCAAAATTATAACTTTATTTAGGCGGGGGTGGTTTACCCGCTATGTGGAGTACGGCAACTAAAATCTGTTTGGGCCCTTTTATTCGGTATATATAGGGTATGTTTTTAGCAAAGTTTCGTTCGAGTTCTATGTGTAGTATCCGGGCTGCAAATTTCTAATTTTATTTAGGCGGGGGTGGTTTACCCGCTATGTGGAGTACGGCAACTAAAATCTGTTTGGGCTCTTTTATTCGGTATATATAGGGTATGTTTTTAGCAAAGTATTGTTCGAGTTCTATGTGTAGTATCCGAGCTGCAAAATTCTAATGTTATTTAGGTGGGGGTGGTTTACCCGCCATGTGGAGTACGGCAACTAAAATCTGTTTGGGCCCTTTTATTCGGTATATATAGGGTATGTTTTTAGCAAAGTTTCGTTCGAGTTCTATGTGTAGTATCCGGGCTGCAAAATTCTAATTTTATTTAGGCGGGGGTGGTTTACCCGCTATGTGGAGTACGGCAACTAAAATCTGTTTGAGCCCTTTTATTCGGTATATATAGGGTATGTTTTTAGCAAAGTTTCGTTCGAGTTCTATGTGTAGTATCCGGGCTGCAAATTTCTAATTTTATTTAGGCGGGGGTGGTTTACCCGCTATGTGGAGTACGGCAACTAAAATCTGTTTGGGCTCTTTTATTCGGTATATATAGGGTATGTTTTTAGCAAAGTTTCGTTCGAGTTCTATGTGTAGTATCCGGGCTGCAAAATTCTAATTTTATTTAGGCGGGGGTGGTTTACCCGCTATGTGGAGTACGGCAACTAAAATCTGTTTGAGCCCTTTTATTCGGTATATATAGGGTATGTTTTTAGCAAAGTTTCGTTCGAGTTCTATGTGTAGTATCCGGGCTGCAAATTTCTAATTTTATTTAGGCGGGGGTGGTTTACCCGCTATGTGGAGTACGGCAACTAAAATCTGTTTGAGCCCTTTTATTCGGTATATATAGGGTATGTTTTTAGCAAAGTTTCGTTCGAGTTCTATGTGTAGTATCCGGGCTGCAAATTTCTAATTTTATTTAGGCGGGGGTGGTTTACCCGCTATGTGGAGTACGGCAACTAAAATCTGTTTGGGCTCTTTTATTCGGTATATATAGGGTATGTTTTTAGCAAAGTTTCGTTCGAATTCTATGTGTAGTATCCGGGCTGCAAAATTCTAATTTTATTTAGGCGGGGGTGGTTTACCCGCTATGTGGAGTACGGCAACTAAAATCTGTTTGAGCCCTTTTATTCGGTATATATAGGGTATGTTTTTAGCTAAGTTTCGTTCGAGTTCTATGTGTAGTATCCGGGCTGCAAATTTCTAATTTTATTTAGGCGGGGGTGGTTTACCCGCTATGTGGAGTACGGCAACTAAAATCTGTTTGGGCTCTTTTATTCGGTATATATAGGGTATGTTTTTAGCAAAGTTTCGTTCGAGTTCTATGTGTAGTATCCGGGCTGCAAAATTCTAATTTTATTTAGGCGGGGGTGGTTTACCCGCTATGTGGAGTACGGCAACTAAAATCTGATTGAGCCCTTTTATTCGGTATATATAGGGTATGTTTTTAGCAAAGTTTCGTTCGAGTTCTATGTGTAGTATCCGGGCTGCAAAATTCTAATTTTATTTAGGCGGGGGTGGTTTACCCGCTATGTGGAGTACGGCAACTAAAATCTGTTTGAGCCCTTTTATTCGGTATATATAGGGTATGTTTTTAGCAAAGTTTCGTTCGAGTTCTATGTGTAGTATCCGGGCTGCAAATTTCTAATTTTATTTAGGCGGGGGTGGTTTACCCGCTATGTGGAGTACGGCAACTAAAATCTGTTTGGGCTCTTTTATTCGGTATTTATAGGGTATGTTTTTAGCAAAGTATTGTTCGAGTTCTATGTGTAGTATCCGAGCTGCAAAATTCTAATGTTATTTAGGTGGGGGTGGTTTACCCGCCATGTGGAGTACGGCAACTAAAATCTGTTTGGGCCCTTTTATTCGGTATATATAGGGTATGTTTTTAGCAAAGTTTCGTTCGAGTTCTATGTGTAGTATCCGGGCTGCAAAATTCTAATTTTATTTAGGCGGGGGTTGTTTACCCGCTATGTGGAGTACGGCAACTAAAATCTGTTTGAGCCCTTTTATTCGGTATATATAGGGTATGTTTTTAGCAAAGTTTCGTTCGAGTTCTATGTGTAGTATCCGGGCTGCAAAATTCTAATTTTATTTAGGCGGGGGTGGTTTACCCGCTATGTGGAGTACGGCAACTAAAATCTGTTTGAGCCCTTTTATTCGGTATATATAGGGTATGTTTTTAGCAAAGTTTCGTTCGAGTTCTATGTGTAGTATCCGGGCTGCAAAATTCTAATTTTATTTAGGCGGGGGTGGTTTACCCGCTATGTGGAGTACGGCAACTAAAATCTGTTTGGGCCCTTTTATTCGGTATATATAGGGTATGTTTTTAGCAAAGTTTCGTTCGAGTTCTATGTGTAGTATCCGGGCTGCAAAATTCTAATTTTATTTAGGCGGGGGTGGTTTACCCGCTATGTGGAGTACGGCAACTAAAATCTGTTTGGGCCCTTTTATTCGGTATATATAGGGTATGTTTTTAGCAAAGTTTCGTTCGAGTTCTATGTGTAGTATCCGGGCTGCAAAATTCTAATTTTATTTAGGCGGGGGTGGTTTACCCGCTATGTGGAGTACGGCAACTAAAATCTGTTTGAGCCCTTTTATTCGGTATATATAGGGTATGTTTTTAGCAAAGTTTCGTTCGAGTTCTATGTGTAGTATCCGGGCTGCAAAATTCTAATTTTATTTAGGCGGGGGTGGTTTACCCGCTATGTGGAGTACGGCAACTAAAATCTGTTTGAGCCCTTTTATTCGGTATATATAGGGTATGTTTTTAGCAAAGTTTCGTTCGAGTTCTATGTGTAGTATCCGGGCTGCAAAATTCTAATTTTATTTAGGCGGGGGTGGTTTACCCGCTATGTGGAGTACGGCAACTAAAATCTGTTTGAGCCCTTTTATTCGGTATATATAGGGTATGTTTTTAGCAAAGTTTCGTTCGAGTTCTATGTGTAGTATCCGGGCTGCAAAATTCTAATTTTATTTAGGCGGGGGTGGTTTACCCGCTATGTGGAGTACGGCAACTAAAATCTGTTTGGTCTCTTTTATTCGGTATATATAGGGTATGTTTTTAGCAAAGTATTGTTCGAGTTCTATGTGTAGTATCCGAGCTGCAAAATTCTAATGTTATTTAGGTGGGGGTGGTTTACCCGCCATGTGGAGTACGGCAACTAAAATCTGTTTGGGCCCTTTTATTCGGTATATATAGGGTATGTTTTTAGCAAAGTTTCGTTCGAGTTCTATGTGTAGTATCCGGGCTGCAAAATTCTAATTTTATTTAGGCGGGGGTGGTTTACCCGCTATGTGGAGTACGGCAACCAAAATCTGTTTGGGCCCTTTTATTCGGTATATATAGGGTATGTTTTTAGCAAAGTTTCGTTCGAGTTCTATGTGTAGTATCCGGGCTGCAAATTTCTAATTTTATTTAGGCGGGGGTGGTTTACCCGCTATGTGGAGTACGGCAACTAAAATCTGTTTGGGCTCTTTTATTCGGTATATATAGGGTATGTTTTTAGCAAAAGTATTGTTCGAGTTCTATGTGTAGTATCCGAGCTGCAAAATTCTAATGTTATTTAGGTGGGGGTGGTTTACCCGCTATATGGAGTACGGCAACTAAAATCTGTTTGGGCCCTTTTATTCGGTATATATAGGGTATGTTTTTAGCAAAGTTTCGTTCGAGTTCTATGTGTAGTATCCGGGCTGCAAAATTCTAATTTTATTTAGGCGGGGGTGGTTTACCCGCTATGTGGAGTACGGCAACTAAAATCTGTTTGAGCCCTTTTATTCGGTATATATAGGGTATGTTTTTAGCAAAGTTTCGTTCGAGTTCTATGTGTAGTATCCGGGCTGCAAAATTCTAATTTTATTTAGGCGGGGGTGGTTTACCCGCTATGTGGAGTACGGCAACTAAAATCTGTTTGGGCTCTTTTATTCGGTATATATAGGGTATGTTTTTAGCAAAGTATTGTTCGAGTTCTATGTGTAGTATCCGAGCTGCAAAATTCTAATGTTATTTAGGTGGGGGTGGTTTACCCGCTATATGGAGTACGGCAACTAAAATCTGTTTGGGCCCTTTTATTCGGTATATATAGGGTATGTTTTTAGCAAAGTTTCGTTCGAGTTCTATGTGTAGTATCCGGGCTGCAAAATTCTAATTTTATTTAGGCGGGGGTGGTTTACCCGCTATGTGGAGTACGGCAACTAAAATCTGTTTGGGCTCTTTTATTCGGTATATATAGGGTATGTTTTTAGCAAAGTATTGTTCGAGTTCTATGTGTAGTATCCGAGCTGCAAAATTCTAATGTTATTTAGGTGGGGGTGGTTTACCCGCTATATGGAGTACGGCAACTAAAATCTGTTTGGGCCCTTTTATTCGGTATATATAGGGTATGTTTTTAGCAAAGTTTCGTTCGAGTTCTATGTGTAGTATCCGGGCTGCAAAATTCTAATTTTATTTAGGCGGGGGTGGTTTACCCGCTATGTGGAGTACGGCAACTAAAATCTGTTTGAGCCCTTTTATTCGGTATATATAGGGTATGTTTTTAGCAAAGTTTCGTTCGAGTTCTATGTGCAGTATCCGAGCTGCAAAATTCTAATTTTATTTAGGCGGGGGTAGTTTACCCGCTATGTGGAGTACGGCAATTAAATTCGGTTTGGGCCCATTTGTTCGGTATATAGAGGGCAGGTTTTTAGCAAAGTTTCTTTCGGGGTCTATGTGTAGCATTCGAGCTGAAAAATTATTATTTATTTTGCCCGATGTGTGAAGTATCTTCTTATGCGCCGGCATTTCTCATGTGTAGCACCTAAAAAGCTTTATTCGGTTCGCAAATTCCTTAATTGAGTTGAATGTGGTATTAGTTTCATTCTCTATAGTTTTTTGTATATCTATGAGCTCTTCGGCAATGTTCGTCACTTTTGGCTGCTACCTTCTGGCTGCCATCTTCACACCGGTTCTTCAATCCGAGTTTTCGGAACTGTTTCGGTAAACATTTTTTGAGTTTGTTTCAACAAATCTGGGCATACCTGTCGTGGACAACGTAATTCTAGCAAAATTTAATACTTATAAACCAGAATTATTGCTGAAATCGCTGTGAAAAATTATTTGATACGTTTCATATCAAGATGATACTCATAAAGTGACAGTTGTAACTGAATTAATGCTAGACATGCAGTGTGCAGTGTATAGCTATCTTTCTTTTTATATGCCTCCTTTGATTAATCTAATTTTGAATCAAACGTTATTTGTAATAATATAAGCGTGCCATACAAAAGCTTATCTCTTTCAACTCAAGAAATACCTAAAAAACAAATTTTTATTGACAGCCGTGAAAAGTCATATTGACAATTTGGAGAGATCAAATAAATTTATAATTCGAGTCGCCTGCGATTTGTGTATACGCCTAGCAGTACTGAAGTGTATTTTTAGTCTATATCAAATTCGAGGTCAGTAGGTTAGGTTTTGATTGTTGCTTGACACAGAGTGACTCAAAACTTAACCTGCAAATCTCGAATTTGACATAGCTTGACAACGTTTTAAATAAAATTAAAATAAAACCCTAGGGTTTTATGGCTATACAACTCGAAGGGTTTATTTACAACTGATATCAGTGTAATTATTCCTCTATAATATGTGAGTTGTGGAGAAATACTATAATTTCTAATTTCCCACCAAATTGTCAGTTTATAACTTTGAGTTTGTTTCATTAAACTAAGGCCTTTTTTAAAGTATCAGTATACTAAGAAATTCTGACTTGAGAGCAGATTTGTCATGCTCCACAATAAAATACTCGAAACAAACCCAGAATATAATGTCACTGTTAAGTAGGTGTGTACAAACTAATTGTATGGCATACTTTATTTGATCTTATGTGTCCCGCGTGCTATATTAAGTTGTACTGTCACTTTAGTATTTTAGTCTAATGTTGTTGATTTCATAAATTTTATTTGCCATGAAAATATTACCTACTGATCACTGTAAGTTGCGAACTGTGAATACAAAACGAGATTCACTGTAGAAATCTGTATGTTGTTGCTCTCTAATTTCGATTGGCATTTACTGGACATTCCTCTGTATAAAGAGATGGAAGTTATTTTTGTAAGAGTCTATTAAAATAATATTCTATTTTAAAAGTATGGAACCATTGTTATGCTTGCGACTCACACTGATAAAAATCATAAGCAAAATTCTTTAGGGTTCGCTTAATTTTAAAAAGAGTTTTATTTAAACCAAATAAATTAATAATATTTTAATGCACCGAATTGCAAAATAAATGTAAATTTTGCAATTCGGTGAACTAACGCTAAATTAATGTAAAAACATTTCGTTATTACCCACCACAAATAAAGTTTCAGAATCCGCAAATGTTAGTAGGTTGAAGTATAAACTAAGGTGCCTCTGTTAAAATTTGCACTTTAACTTAATTTCGTCTTACTTTGTTTTACTGTTGAAAAGCTGAACATTTTGCAAACAAAATGTAGTACACAAAATCACCCAGTGAAAGCGAATCTCAATGTTTACATTTTAACAGCGAGATTAAGCTGATACTACACATTTCAAATATTAGCTAATGGGCTCTTTGCCAGGGTTTGTCTGTTGAACATTCGCTTAATTAACTTTACATTGTGTCTAGAACGAAACTTAGTCACAGACCCATAGTTGGAATTTTAACATCAGCACACAAAAATAAACTTAAAGTTCTCTAGCGAAAGTTGAAACTCGAAATAAATTAAACTGAATACAATTGTCATGACAATTAAGATAATTTGAGCAACGGAGAACCGGTAATTTACGAAATATATTGCATTTCTCTCAACGGGACTTCCGACCGCCACATTTTTAGACTTGCGTAATTTAATCCTCGCACAACTTTTAAGGAAAAAGATATGGCGACAGGACGTTGCAATAATGGAATAAATAAACCTGCTGGTTAATTACGCTATTATCGCATTGAATTACACCATTACACATTTGCATTAAATAGTATGAACCGAATATATCTAAAAATAAGTCTCATTTCCCGCATTGAACGTCATCATGTAGCTAGCCTTGAAAGAAAACAACTAGGTGGAGCATGGTTTAAAATGCTGAAAGGAAATATCTGAAAGTGCCAATAAATATTTTTATTATCTTGCAAAGGAGTAAAAGAAATTTTTAATTTAAAACAAACATGTTATTATTAAAATTTAGATATGAATTCGGAGTTCTTTAAAACAGTTTGATTATAATTTTTGTTCGTATAGACGTTTTTTTTTTTAAATTTTAGTAGTCAGCTTTAAAATGTAAAAAATTAGTGAAAATGGTTCACATTGTAATACTCTTGTTGTTATGGTCAAGATCTAGACATACGGATTAGCAAATAGCTTAGACGCTTAGACAATGACCGTTATGATTATATGGTCGATGTTTTAGTGGAATTGCGCCGAGAATAGAGAGTCTCTTTTATATACTACACATCGTAGTAATATGTGCCCTCAGTCACTGCCAATCCAGATACCTATCCGTTAAAACCAGAATCATGTCCCGAAGTACTTGTACTTTCCAATTTATGTAAGTTCCATTTCCTGCTTCCACCTGAGAAGGTGAACTGCTTGAGTCCCCCTTAAACCTGACCTGAAATTTACCATGTTGGGTTTGTCGAACTGCCTTCAGGCGATCCTGTATACAAAAAACCACCCTGTCTTGCTAATCTGAGAGCGCAGTGGAACAACATCTTGCTGCTCAGATTAGCTCCAAACCTACCTTGTCCGGTCAATCTTAGAGCGCAACAAAACAACATTTTGCTGCTCAGATTTACTTATTTTCCGGTCTAATAGCTCGTGAAACCACCCGGCCAATAACTAATTTTTCCCGACAATACGCCACTAACGCTCATCATACTGAGGTTCACTTGGAATCACGAGCCGCATAAATTCAGTTCAAAACCGTGAGCCTTGAGCTCGGCTAATATTTGAATTGCAAATTAAGCGCGCAGCGTGATAGCTCAATTCTATCGGCGATTCTTAACAAAACGTCCAGCCCGAAGGTCGTTCTCGTGCTCTGAAATCTCTAAATTAATTTAGTTAACGTGGCAAGCAGTCATGTATAAATAAAATACACCTGAGAATCCTATTTACGCCAGCAAAACGATTAGGGCCATATGTTAGTTTCAGTGAACACAAAATAAAACATATGGAGAAAGTGCGATACAGCGCGTTTATGATAAAACTAAACATGTTGTAATTACGGTTAGCCGGTGTACAAAATCCGGTCAGAACATCAGAACTGATACACGCGGAGCACTGGAGAGCAGATAGGGCCGTTTGCTGTAGAAGTCGAAACCAATAGCTAAGGAGCATGTTTTGTATGTCCATAATGAGGGCATGCAAACAGAGAAAATTGAGTACTATACACATGACAACTACAATTTTACGTACCAATGGAGTTACAAGCAAAATTATACAAGAAACATACTCCATGGAAGGGCTCATGCCAGCTATAAAGCAGACACATACTTGAAGGAGGTGTTTATTGGCAATTTTGAAGTCTTCATCTACTTGAAGAACAGCTGGACTACGTAATTTTAGGCGAGAGTGCAGGGTTCACAAACCTTCGTACATAAAATTGCACCCAGGTAGGTTACACTCACACAAGTACAGCAAGGCTCTGAGACCAGTTTTCCGGCAGTACATCTGAGTTTGGTGTAAGGCATAGCTCTATGCTTGCTGAAAACGGTTTGACATGGCACGAGTGCGGACAGTTGTGAAATTTGGTACATGTGTGCTGCAAAACTCGACAAAGACAGCAGTGAAATTAGTTTTATTTACTAGCAACATGATATTGCTGATTCTTGTCATAGATGCAAAATATAGAAAACTACTCATAACTCCCAAGAGATTTTTCAAATTATTTCTTTCTCAATCTCATGGTACCCATGCAACTACTAACAACGTCTTAGCAACCATACATTCAAGCAATCCTTGATGTTACATAATTCTTATTTTAAATGTAGTTAATGAAATTTTGAAATTTTATACTGTTTTTGCTAATATACTAATCAATAAAATATTGTATGCACCAAAGGAGATATTCATATTTTTTACCTTCGGTAACGTTTACATGTAAGGTTTTTGTTTCAAAATAGCGACAAGCTTTTGTTCATTAAAATTTGCGCCTCAGTTAACAATTGTTAAAAAAAGATCAATTTAGACCAACATATGGCTTTAACATCTTTTGTTTGTCCGAAGCTATAAATATAATCAGCGCTGAAGTTTTGAGGACTTCGCCAATTTATGTCGATGGTGACATTATTTGTTTTTGGTGACGTACTTTGTAATTTTGTTTTATTAATCTGTTACGTTCGTAAAAATAAATAGTGTTAATTTGTCTGGGGTGTTTTTTATCGAAGTTTGATGTTGGTGTGTTTTGATTTGGAGCAATTTACAGAGTTTATTCAAAGGAACGGTTTTTGAACGAAGTGCAAACAGCAAATACCTTAGATAGTTGAGCAGAGGTTTCAGTTTGCAGAAGGGATCAACCAGGGGCAGGAAGTAAAAAAGGTTAGCGATTTTAATTCTGCGATAGGTGTTCAATTAGTTTGAAGGAATTTTGTTGTAATGTTGAGCTCTAGAGTCACATTCAAACTGGCAAAAATGGGGACAAATTTAATATCTAAAACAAAGTTTTGTCGTTTCGATACTCATTTAATTATACTAATGTCCTTCTATGAACGCACCATACAAAATTGATATTACGTGCTATAGTTTATGAACCCTGAGTTGCTTATGCGCAAAATAAGAGTGTCATAAAGTTTCTTGCTTGTGAAAACTTCGCTGTGTGTGCCCATAATAAATCATTTATTTATGCCTAAGGCAGGTATCAAAATGCTGAGGTGTAAAATGGTATCTGTTATTAGCAAGACAAATAATATCGGAGCAATAGATGTATAGCATTCGTTATTCTAAGTAAAATGGAGGCATCCTTATTGTTTTATAATATGAGTTCCGGTTTAATCGGAAGTTGTATATACAGCTTATATTTTTAATGGAACACCCTGTATATTTTTGTATTCGGATAGAGAGCTTTATTGCTAATTCATAAACATCTAGTTTTGTACATTTATTGAGTTTTTCCATCTATTCATAGATCAATATAAATAAATTGTTGCCGTCCCGATTGCCTCTCAAAACAAAAAGAAAAGCATGCTAAAGAACAATTGTATCTGTCAAGTAATGCAATTTAATGTTTGTGCAATTAGTTTAAGTGGAAAATGGCTATGGCTAATAAATTTCGTTATTTCCACGATTTGCGTTTTTAATGGATATTAATTTAGTTAATAACTTTTTTTTAATATATTGATAGAAAATGTTAAAAAAATTCGAAAACTATATGGTTTTGAATTCATAATCAAGCTATACAACCGAATAGTGACAAATATACAGAGTGTTCTACTTAAAAAATTTAAGTTAAATGCAACTTCCTGCTACACCGAAAGCCATGTTAAAATAGGGATACTTTCATTTTACTTATATTAACGAATACTATATACAGGGTGTCCCAAAGCGTAACAGAAATATTTAAGGGTTTATTTGGGTAACTCATTTAGAGTCAAAGGGTCTAGATAAACATATAGGATCCGGCTACGATAAAGGGGTCTAAGATATTTCTAAAATTATGAGAGTTACATAAATATCGTGTGTATAAATGTTGTAGGTGGAAAGGTGGTGCACATTACTAAAATAGTTTTGATTATACAGGATGGTCCAAAAAAGTGTGAAAAATCAAACTTACTGTTTTTTAAATGGCATGCCCTATATTTAGGTATCTTAAAAGTTTTGTATTGAAATACTTATCATTTTGATATAAAGTTGTATGAGTTGAATGTCAACTATCTTGGAGATGTTAACGAGTTTATGCAACAAAACGCTGAACTTTAGGCGGTTGCTGTAACAGAAAACAATTGAGTGAAGGAAAACGCTTCCAAAAAATTAACTTTTTCGTGAATTACCTTTATAGTGCAATATAGTGGATGTTGCTATTAATGCTATACAGGGTACTCAACATTCTTAATTTAATAATGCCGAATTTTTTTAATGGTACGCCCTGTATATTGCAAATTTTTGAAAAGTTTATTTATAAACCCTTCTTTTGATAAGTAACTTCATACCCCTAAATACAACTGTTTTTCAGATATCCGTATTTCAGCATAAAAACAATTCAAGCCCTTTGAGATGCTGTACTTCAAGATAACAAACAAATGCCATTATAATGCTAATGTATACACTTGCAACCTTTCGAGAATAGTAACGACCGGAGTTTAGATAATAAAAATTTAGCCGCAGTTGAAACCAGAAATAATAAAGGCGAAGTAACGAAAAAAGCAGGAGACAATTATATCTGGAAAGCGATTGCATTTTGAGCTGGAAAATAAAATATCAGAAACAATCTCATTCATAGTATATTGTACAACTAGTTATGTAAGTCATATTTTTTTTCAAGAATTTGCAGTTTGATTAACGAGGGCGAGGTTTAGCAAGCAAATGTGTAACAAAGTTGTTTTCATACGTGTTGTAAACGTTATTTTTTGCATACTGATCTCTTCTAACTCGAAATTTAGTAGCGGAATTTACAACTGTCAAATTGACCATTCAGAATTTCAATAAAATAGTTAAAAAACGTGTACCTTTCTTCACGATTCTTCTTTAAAAAAGACTATGCAAAAATAGTATATTATGAAACCAGAGTATAAGTACGCCTTTAAAGCACTTGCGAAGACTTTAAATGAGTTTAACGTCGCTAGTGCTTTAATGGCTCTTACACGTGTACCTATCCTACGGTATTTTTTCTACGATCGTAACAGAGATATAAAATCTTAGTTTGGTGACACTTTTCCGCCACATTGTGTTGAGATATTCTAGGTTATGTTGACATTCAAACTTACAGCAAAGCGTGTTTTAATTTAGTACTAAAACATGCCTCCAATGGCAACGTGCGAATAAGACGTATTTCGGGCGCTAATATTAAGAGTGCTGCAAAAGTCGCTTTTGACACTAGAAACAGTGCAAAAAGTTGTTATTTTAACACGATCGTAGAAAATAGTATATTAAAGTATGAGTGGATAACAAGGTCTTTAAAACACGCTCGAGTTTTCGAGCACGACGGCGTAGCCGGAGTGCTAGAAATAGAGCAAATGTTTTAAAGACCAGTTATCCACGAATACTTTACGCTATTTTTTATTATACCTGCAATACTGGAAATAAATTACGCACTAAAAACTTGGAAATAATTTTTGTCGTGATAAATCGAGAGGGCATAATAATATTACTACTATAGTTACGAGAATTGTTTACGTTTTTGTCGCGTCTACGTCCGTTGTTGCATTCAGTCGTGTCAGCAAATTAAAGATAGCGATGAAGTTATAATGTTACCTATATACCTTGTTTCCTTGACAACGTTTAAAGCTCGGAGTGCTTTAAACGGCGTTTCTGATGCAGGTATAATAAAAAAGTACTTTTCAAAAGTACTATGTGTAACAATCCGCATTAAAATGCGTATAATATAAGTATCTAAAAATTTATTCGATTTAGAATAAATTCAAATGTAAGTTATCGCAAGTTGAGACAAAAATTTCAAGTACCAGAACGCGATAAATTACACATCCGGAAAGTGAACAATCAAACAGCTCAGATTTCTTAGGCAACAACTGCAATGTTGCAGATTAGAGACCGTTCTATGAGAACCGCGCGATTGCAAAAATCATAACATGTTCATACAAACATTCTTTGAAATAGAATAATGATTATGACACAAAAACGGCTAAGGCCAAAGTGTACGTCGGAAGTAAGCAAATCACGATTTTAAAAAATTACTTGGAGTAATAATTAACAAAGGAACGGCAGTTATCCAGCGGGAGCCCGGAGTTTAGGCTCGCGACGCGACGAGTTTTTCTAACGGCCTGAAATGCGTTACGCGTTGCATTTATGTAATAATGAAAACATTAATATATTCGACTCGAACTAAATTATGGTTCTGGTGCAGTGCCAATTTGTGAAGAAGCGAAGTCGTCTCTTAAAATTAATAAATTTAAATCAATCTAAATGCCATGTGCAATATTAACGAATAAACGACGACGTCGCTGAGGCTCGTCTATGTGCCAGGTTTAAATTTCAACGATTACTATTACTAACCCACGAAAGGTCTTACAATATGTGTCTCAATTTGGGGAACTCCGTAAATTAATGTATGTAATCTGGATTAGAAGCTTTTAATGACTTATATAGATCGTTGGGAGCCGTTTAGGGCTCAAGCGTAAGCTAAGAATTTTGATTTCCTATTAAGCGTACTCTACATGTTTTTTTCAACTGATTTGTGTAATGATGTACCTCATGTTTTTATTCTTTTTAATACAAGTAGTTAAATAGCTTTCGACTTTTCTTTCATCCCCCCATGTGAGTCTGTAACTACCACTAAATACAACGCAGATGTGGTTTGTTATACTGGTGGTAGCGGAAAACTACCCGTAAAATCAACCCTTAATATTTTCTACCCCTAAAACTTTAAAGAAAAAAAATCAGTTTTTGGAAAAACAAATTTTAAACATCTAGCTCAACTAACATCTGCTAACCATAATACAAAGGGTAGCAAACTAACCTCTGAAAACAACCATTATCTAAAATTTTTAACGGAGGATTTAAAATATGTTGTTGGAATGGGAAAACCAGCGTTAAGGAAAAATAATGCGGAATTAGTTCTAAATCAGTTCCGAATGGGTGTAAATAAAAATGTTATGAAGCAATTAGGACCGTTAATGATGCGTACGAAAAATATTAATATAGAGAAAGTTGAAGAAATTGCTATTCAAATAGTATTATGGGAAAAAATTTGCGCTAATAAATTTCAAAACAATAATTCAGTGTTCACAGTTCGCACAACACAAAATACAGTTTGTTTCAATTGCGGACGTAACAATCACATTGCGAAATACTGTTACTTTAAATTAAAGTCGGAGCAAAGTAATCAACAAAAATTGTTTAGCAGACAAGCTAATTTTAACAATGCTAGGGCACACAATTTTTATAAGTCACAAGACGGGTATAATCAGAATAACCAAATTAAAATGCAGCTGACTCGCAACTATAATAGTTACTACGGAAATAATGCAAAAAGGATGAGTGCGCTACCCCAAAACAATTTCCAAAATTATAGAGGTGTTCACAGTAAGGGTAAACGCAAGTATCACAATAGGCAACACAGGGCAAAATATCGGGGAAATAATGCTAATTACAATAGAAATTTTAACGCCTCAAGAAACTACAATGTTCATTTTAAAAATCAGTGACAAAGAAGAGCAGACAATAACGTAAATTTTGCTAGCAATTTAAACTTTTCAGGACTCCGTTTGTCACCCCGAAATGCGAGTCAGAAAAAAATGTAAACCAAAAAATTAAAACCATCTACTTCATCCCTCATTTAGAAAACGAAAATTCACAAGACACTCCTTGCATAGTAAATTTATTAGTAAACGGTTTATACACTCCATTATTATTGGACAATGGATCTGCAGTAACAATGTTAAAAGAAATTTTTGTTAATAATTGCAACATTGCCATAGAAGATGACATTTATTTGTTAGGAATCTCAGGCCCTGCTGTCAAAGCAATAGGCACTTCTAACTTAAATCTCGGCATTTGGCCAAGGGATAGAACACAAAATTTTAAAGTTATAATATGCAGGGATGAATTGGGGGTGAGTACAGCAGGAATTTTAGGTCGCGATTGGCTAATTATTAAAAATAAAGCGGTTATAAGTTATTTCAACTGCACCCTAACAGTATGGGGCAGGGAATTGCCAATTTTGCGCCAATCCGAAATAGTGGCTAACAATTTTAAGAAGGGGTACAATTTAATTAATAGCGAGATAGGTACAGAGGAGGTATTAAATAACAACAACAGCGATACACAAGAATACGACAACGAAGATATTTTAGGAGAAAGAAAATTAATGGAACATAGCTGGCAGGTACAAAGATTGAAGAAATTTCCTCCCAGGTAGGAGAGAATAACGACGGAATACCCACAGAAGCTAAAGTTGGGAATTGTGGGTCTCAATCATCGAAAGAGGTTCGAGACGGAGGTTGCACTCAGCAACACTACTCGCTCCTGGATGGTCCTCGAGGCGGCGTGACACAATTCAAAAGGGATGCTCAAGAAAAAACTGCAAAGGAACCTAATCCAGGATCCACAGCTAGAGAATCAGTAAGAAAGAAGAAGGCAATTAAAACCAATAAAAAGATGGACGTCACACAGGCTGATCACCTAGACAAAATCTTAAACTCGTCAGGTACCGAAGAGGATATTGGAATAAACGCCGAAAAGGGCACAGGAAAAAGTGACAAAGAACTTAGGGAAACGTTTAAGAGTCACCCCGGTTCACTTAAAGAAAAATGCTAGAAGAAAGCATACAAATGGAAATGCTAGAGAAGTAGGTAATATTTTTATTTACAGTGTTGGAGAATTAAGTGAAGAAGATGTAGAAAATGAAGACTTCCATACAAATTTTATGGAAAAGCAACTTATATATAAAGAAAACAAAGCTCTGGACCTGCAGCAAGAATATGAAAATAAAGTAAAGGAAGAAAAATTACATAGGGATCCGAAAGAAGAAGCTAAGAAAAAGAAGAAAGAAAACCAAAAAATGGTAAGTACAAAGGTAACAAAAAACAAAAAAGAATTCCAGGGAAGTAATAAAAGGAACAGGTAAAAATGGTAAGTGAAGAAGCTTGTGTATCGAAGAAACAAAAAGTATACGAAGAAAACAAAGAAGACGAAATTCCAGAAATCAGGAAATTGGCGAATATGAAGGAAAACAAAATAACATTAGTAGAAGATTTAATACTACCTCCCCGTGACGAAATAAGTTGTGAAACGAAAAATATTAATTTCAAAAATATTAAAAAAGAACAAATTCTGCTAGAATCTACACCTACAGGAATAAACGGTCTATTTGCAGCAAGAACCCTAGCGACAAACCAGGAAGGGTTAAAAATAAAACTGGTCAACCTAAACAATAAGGAAGAAATTTTAAGGAAAAATACTACAGTGGCAAAAGCGGAAGAAATTTTAAATGTAATATAAAAGAAGGCAAATGCAAAGGAATATCCAGTTACAGCAATTCAGAAATACCAAAAAGATTGGATTATGCAAAATTTCAACTTAGAACACTTAGACGAATACCCAAAAGAATTAATCTGCAAATTAGTAGCTCGCTACACCGACATCTGCTCGGACGGAGTAAATCTAACAACAGCGCACAACGTAAAACACAAAATAATCGTGGAAAACGACCAACCAATAGCGAAGCGTCCGTACAGAGTTCCATTTTACCATAATGGGAATATTAAAGAAAGAAATCGATAGGTTGCTAGATGCAAAAATTGTTAGGCCACCAAGCTCACCATGGAGTGCACCAGTCATTTTAATCGTGAAAAAACAACCCAATGGGGAAGACAAAGTAAGGATGTGCGTGGACTACAGGGCCCTAAATTTTGTAACGAAGAACGACGTATATCCACTACCATTACTACAGGATGCGACGGATTATTTGGCAAATTCAACTTTATTTAGCATTTTTGATGTAACTTCAGCTTATCACCAAATCGAAATGGAAGAAAACAGCATCAAATATACAGGATTTTCAAGACCTGACTCCCATTACGAATTTTTGCGGCTCCCTTTCGGCTTATCGAATTCAGCGATGATCTTTCAAAGGTTCATTTCGTTCACAATAGCAGGTTTAACAGAGGGCACTTGTTGGGTTTATTTAGACAACATTTTGGTACATAATTTCCTAGCAGTAGAAGAAGACATACAAAAACTAAGTAGGTATAGTATTCGATAGGTTGCGAGAAGCCAATATAAAACTAAAACCAGATAAATGTAAACTTTTGACAACCGAAGTTGAATATTTAGGTTATATAATAACGCAAAAAGGGATTCGACCAGATCCAGAAAAAATTGAAGCAGTTAAAAACTTTCCATTACCAAAATCAGTTAAAAATATTAGAGAAGTTTTAGGCTTAGCAGGATGGTACAGAAAATTTATACCAAATTTTGTTCACATTTCAACACCATTAACTAAACTAACGAAGAAAGATGTAAAATTTCAATTAGGGAAAGAGGCACTAGAAGTCTTTGACAAATTAAAAAATGCAATCACTTCAGACAGTATTTTAGCTTATCCAGACTTTTCAAAACCTTTTATTTTAGCAACCGATGCCAGTAATTTAGGCATGGGAGCAATTTTAAGTCAAGATCACGACGGTTTCGAAAAACCGATAGCTTTTGCGGGTAAATCATCCAATAAAGCGGAAAAAAATTATACAGTTTCTCTAAAAAGAACTGCTTGCAGCTATTTTTGGAATAAAACAATTTCGATGCTACTTATACCGTAAAAAATTCACTTTATTTCATACTGATGTCAAAAATGACATTTTTCGGATTATTTTTGGTACAAAAAATGGAACATTAAAATCCTAGTACTTTAAAGTAAAATTTTAAAGTTCAAGTACTTTAAAACTTATTTATTGTACAAAAAATGGAACATTAAAGTCCTAGTACTTTAAAGTAAAATTTTAAAGTTCAAGTACTTTAAAATTATACGTCAGTTGTTGACATGAAATTTGAAACGATTTACAACTTTTTATTTAAAATTCATTAAACTTGCAGTATGAAATAAACCGTTGTATTCACCACGAACGAAAAGTGTTTTTAAATGTCCTCGCAAGTAATTCCCTCCTCGGCTGACGCCTCGGACGTAAACAACTTTCTCGTCTTTAAAATGCCACTTTTCGTTCTAGATAAATAAACTACTATTAATTACGGATTATAGATCTTTGAAATGGCTTTTAACGGCAAACCATCAAAATTCGAGATTAGCTAGGTGGTCCTTATTATTAGGCGAATATAATTTTGATATCATGCATAGGCCAGGTAAACAACAGGGTAACGCAGACGCATTAAGCAGAGTTTACGAAGAAAATTGTATTGAGGTAAAACATAATGAGCAAAGCCAATGTATTTTAACGCTTGAAGAATTCTTGGAATTAAACAAAAACTATAAAATATTAAGTGAAAATATCACAGAAAAAGAAGGGAACCTATTCACTTTTCCGAAATATTATGCGCTAGCACACTGTGTATCCCAAAATTGGGAAATGAGCAAAGGCATTGCTTTAGAATTCAAAAATATTTTTGGGTCAATTACTGAATTGCAGAATCAAAATAAATTAATAGGTGAAGTCGCAACGTTAAAACTACCAGAATGAAACATTTATTATTTAATCACAAAATCTGAGAATTTCACTAAACCAACGTATAAAACACTATGGCACACTCTAATTAATTTAAGAAAATGCCTAATTGAAAACGACGATAAATTTTTAGTTATGCCACAAATAGCATGTGGACTCGACAAATTAAAATGGAAAATTGTATACGAAATAATCAAATACATTTTTTATTATACGCCAATCACACTCATAATTTATAAACTAAACCCAGATAACATTACAGTAAATATAATCAATTCAACGGAATCAGAATTAACTCCAGTTTGGGATAGAGAACTATTTAAAAAGGAACAAGAAAAGGACACTTTTTGCGACAAGTGTTAGGGAGCAAATGAATAACGATGCCGAAAACTCAAATTTTTACATAGACAGCGAAGCGTTATTGTATAAAAGTATGAGAAATAAGGATTGTTTAGAATTCCAAAATCATTTATAAGAAAGATTATTCGCAATTTTCACGATTTACCCATGTTTGGTCACCAAGGTCAACAAAAACCAATTTCGAATATTAAAACCAGATGTTTTTGGCCAAATATGAATCAACCAATCATTGATTACGTGAGCAAGTGCCACATCTGTAATCAAAGAAAAACATCACCACATATAAAACCCGCACCTATCCAATTTTTTGGCGAAATCGCAAAACCATTTGAACGTTGTTCTATGGACATTACAGGTCCTTTTGTCAGTTCATTCAATGGAAATAAATATTTACTAACTTTTATAGATCATTTTTCTAAATATATTGAAATCATTCCGATTCAGGATCAAAAAGCAACCACAGTAGCAAAAGCACTAAAGTAATGGCACGTCACGGCACAATGCAAAAATTTATCTCAGATAGAGGCACAAACTTTTTATCTCAAGTAATGAAAGAACTTCTAAAATTTTTTGGAATAAATCATTCACAAACAACGGCGTATCATGCTGCTAGTAATGGCGCCATTGAATGCATACATCGAGTTTTAAAAGACTTTTTGGCTATGCTCATTAATCAAAAAGGTCAACAAGACTGGGACGAATAGGCTAAAAGTAAACAGCTGATTTCTTTAACCACGGTAAACTATAAAACGTCACTTTTAGTGAAACAAGCTAGCGCTAAAAACCCTACTTTTAGTAGTGGTCGTAGATAAAAGTATTTTTTTCTATAGCACATATTAAAGTGGGCTTTTATCAACTCAAAACAAAAGGTCAAGATTTACTTTAACAGCAAGGGTAGATAAAGTAGCACTTTAACATCAAGGATAGATAAAGTAATTTAATTTTCTTACTTTTGTTTAAATTAAATATGATAGCTTTGTATTATCGTAGCAAACCAATCTAGCTACTGGCATTTTGAAATGTGATTGACTGTCCTTATTTTCTTTTGAAATTGTTAAAGTTCTTGCTATAGAAAAAAATATTGTATTATACACGACGATAAAGTTATTTCTATCCACTCTTGAATCATTAACGTCTCGACTTCGTCTCGACGTTAAACGATTCACTCGTGGATAAAATTTAACTTTATCGTCTTGTATAATAAATTACTATTATCTTCATCGGTGTTGTTATAGACTATTAACCAAATTAACTTTGGAACGTTAAGAGCTTTATCATATCACTGAGTGTGGTAATGGCTATTACCGCTCTCTTTTTATACACAAAAATACAACTAGAATTTATTGATAAAGATAAAATATTGAACAATGCACGTTTGCTTATGGCACTTAACGAGACTCGTTTGATTGCCGCAAAGCTCGGCTCACCGCCCCATTTTGGCAATTAAACTCGTTTCGTTAAGATGCTCATAATCAAACTTGTATCGTTAATATCTATAAGCATCTTAACGACACGAGTTTGATTGCCAAAAACGAGGCGGTGGGCCAAATTTTGCGGCAATCAAACTAGTCTCGTTAAGTGCCATAAGCAAACGTGTATTGTTCAATATTTTATTTTCATCAATAAATTCTGGTTTAATGTATTTCTTGATACATAAAGAGTGTGGTAATATTCATTACCGCACTGAATGCGGTAATAAAGCTCTTAACGATACTAAAATTAATTTGGTTAAGAGTCTATAACAACACTGACAAAGATAAATATCTGTAATGATTGTCATAGTGACATTTGTATAAATTAATTAAATGCAAGTAATATAAAAGTTGGTGTCAGTTAAAACTAGTATTGATAGGAACATAATCTGAGAAATAGATATGATTAACGTTTAACAATTTTAACAAATAGAGGCAGTTTACCCTTTTCACAATTTTCAATTAAGTTTTCAACACTAATATATTTTGTTTGCATCAGCACGAGGCCAATTTCGAAGTAACAAACACGAATATACAGTTTAACAAAAATGTAAGCAATTTGTTGGCTACAATTGCTATTTGAAGAACTGTTCAACAAACAAAATTGACATTTCAAATTAACCGATCTCCTTAACTAATTTAGATTAGTTTAATAACGAAATAGACAACAAAATTTGTGTAAATTTGACATTTTACAAGAAGTTAGATAAATATCAAAAGAAGAGAAAAAAAATATCGTACACAATATTGCGAGTAGTGAACAAATTCTTGAAAATGTTTGTCAAAGTATAATAATGTCTATGAGATTAATTTCGTAACAATAAATACGAATAAATGCATTGACAAAAATATATGCATTTCATTCGCAACAAGTGGTATTTAGAGAACTATTCAGTTAACAAAATTGACACGTTTTAGTAATTAATAAATTATATCACGGCTTTCTTGACTAGGTTAGGTTAGTTTAACACATCAGAAGAGTTTTGTCTCTGGCGTGATTTACACGTTGAGTCACCGTGTTACTGTCTAAAAGGACATTTACGACACCGCGCGAGCTCATACAAAAAGTCACGAAAAAGCTAGATGGCTAGCGCGGACGGTATTCCTTAAAATAAGGCTATCGAAGAATAATTCCGCAAGGGCTAGATCCCAGACATTTATAGGCGATAATCAGGTATCGATTTCAACGGTTATAAGACTGCGTTTAGGAAGGCAACGGACACCCACCTAAATATTAGTCCTAGTAAAGTCCATATGGCTAATCATGACTTATTGGAAACCGTTACTGATCATGGTAATCGAAGGCCAAGATCCGACATCAATGAAATGAAACGTCTCAACATAGACGTATTAGGTTGTAGCGAAGTTAGATGGCCGCATTCTGGAGAATCTACGATAGGGGAACATCATATATATTATTCGGGCGACAACAAGACTAAGAATTCGAATGGAGTAGCCATAATAGTAAAGCACGAAATAACCGGCTCAGTGAGAGGATACGTGCCCATATCAGACAGAATAATATTGCTGAAAATCAAGGCTAAACCATGTAATGTAAATCTCATCCAAGTTTACTCACCTACAGCGGAATCCAAAGAACATGAAATTGAGAGTTTTTATAAACAATTAGAAGACGCTTTAAAACTCACAAGAAAAAAAAATTGTGATCATAAATACGGTATTCAAACTACCGCCGAGAAGACTCTATACGTGGAAAGCTCCAGGTCACAGAATAGATAGGGTAATGAAAAATAAAATTGATTTTATCACAATAAACAAAAGATACCGCAAAGCTCCAGGTCACAGAATAGATAGGGTAATGAAAAATAAAATTGATTTTATCACAATAAACAAAAGATACCGCAATGCAGTCACAGCAGCCAAAACATACCCTGGGGCTGACATTTTCTGTGATCACAGCCTCCTAGTTGCAGACATAAAACTACGACTAAAAAAATCAGTAAAGGATACAAACCCAAAAGAGATATAAGTAGAAGGCAGAAAACATAAGAACAGAAACCAAGGAAGACCTGAATAGAAAACTCAAGGACATAGTGGAAAGTAATAGAACAAGCATAGAAGACCAATGGAACGAGATCAAGATTTGCATTATTACAGTGTTAGAAAAGAAACTGAAACCCAAACGAGAAAAAAAACAGGACTGGATGACCAATGAAATAATTGATATAATAGAAAAAAGACGAAAATACAAAAATAGAGATGTTGACAAGTACAAGAAAATTCATTGGGATATTCTGAGAAAGATAAAACGAGCAAAAGAATTCTGGTTAAAAGAGAAATGTATTGAAATTGAAATCTTGGGAAATAAACATGACGACTTTAATATGCACAAAAAAATCAGAGAGATGGCAAGTAGTACAGGTCTAACTTTAAGTTTTCGGATCGATCGGAGAAATTGTTTTTCCGCAATATCGGAAGAAGTGTTGAAAACGGTTTTACAGCAATTTCTCGTTTTCTGTTGCTCTGGCACTGGAATTGCATCAATACAAGTTTGTAGTTTATGAAATTTCTCACTACTTTTGGCCATGCCTTTTTCTCGTGCGCTCAACAATTTAAAAGTTGTTACCCCATAAAGTCAAGAAATTAAGGGTTGAAATTGGTTTTACGTAAATATATCGCTTTCGGTTAATACTACGATACAAAATATTCTTATATTTTTTGTAGAACAACTAATTTGCATAAAATTTTTATATGAATATTTTTCTATTTGAACAATTATTTACCGTTCTACAGTGCCGCAAATATCGCAAGTCACGTAAACCGTACATTTAGTGTGCACTTTCGAACGGCACTGTTCCTTTGAGGTACAGTTTGTAGCGCGTCTTTTTATGTGGTCTCCCCGATATGCCTACTCCACGAAGTATATTTCTAACAGTCTCACACTTCCCATGGTCTTTTTGCTAGACCGGGTTCTGCATCGTAGATCCCACTCATTGCAGAATTGTTGATTTTATCGCCCTTGTCAAGTTGTGTTTATTTTGAAAAAAACTCGAAAAGAGAAAATATATCGTCGTCGTAGTTGATGTGATATTCGTCAACATCTGTAGAAAGCATTCTGGAGAATTCCTGCACATTTTCACAGGATTCTCCGGCGGGAAGCAAATGGCGGTGCACTTTAAACCCGCTTTGTGACAGCCATAGGCCTTTCCACATTTGGTCTTGCACCCGCATGAAATTAATTTTATTAGTGCAAGAGCAGCGGGAGGCTCAGTGCGGTTTCCGTGACTTGCGACATTTGCGGCTCTCTAGAACGGTAAATAATTGTTCAAATGAAAAAATACTTATACTCAAATTTTATGCAAATTAGTTGTTCTGCAAAATATATAAGATTATTTTTTATCGTAGGATTTACTGAAAGCGATGTATTTACTTAAACCCTATTTCAACCCTTAATTTCTTGACTTTATGGGATAACAACTTTTGAATTGTTGAGCGCACGAGAAAAAGGTATTTCCAAAAGTTGTGAGGAATTTCATAAACTACAAACTTGTATTGATTAAATTTCAGCGTCAGAGCAACAGGAAACAAGAAATTGCTAAAAAACCGTTTTCAATACTTCTTCCGATATTGCGAAAAAACAATTTCTCCGATCGATCCGAAAACCCACTCATTATCCCAAAATGCTGTTACCAAGAATTGCAAGTAAAGCCCTATTAACGATTTTCCTGGCGCCTGTACTAAGGTGGGAACAAGCAAAGGAGAAATAAAGTAATTTTGAATGCTGAAGATCAGATTATAATTGACACAGATAAAAAATTACACAGATGGAAGCAGTGTATGGAGAAATTGTTTGATAACACTGTAACAACCCGCAAGAAATTGCGTTTAGAATTATAAACCTTATAGATTTTAAATTGTCATGAGGAAGAATAAATCGAAGCCGCCCCTGCAAAAATTTCATTTACTAAGCACGTAAAAGATTACATTGTTATAATCCAAGCAACGGTTGAATTGCATCCGGAAAGTCAAAGAAATTCGAAATTAACTTACTGGCAAAATTTTCACAGAATCGGGCTGCGCCAGCAAACATGCACTTTTTGTACTGTGAGAACAGATGAGTCAGTTTGGTTTCATGCAGTACCAAGAGCCGCTAAGAATAAAACCATTTTGGCAAGTTGGCAAAACGGGAACTCCCGGCTCTTCACGAAAGAAAATTACCTTTTGGGGAACGCGAACTGGACAAGCAGTCTTCCCAGATTCCGCGAGATAAATTGAGTTAGCGGTAAAGTGCTTCGGCGCAAAAAATTTGCAACACCGGCACGAGACACGTGCCCCGCGAAATAATCGAAGTCAAAATTGAAAGCTCTATTTAAAACTTATGTGAGCAAGTGTTGTGCTAAGCCACGCAAAATTCAAGGAATACCAACCAGGGGATCTAAAATCTAGCCGAACATATTTAAATTTCCTGAGTCAATTCGGGCGTACCGCAAATGAATAAAATTAACATTCACCCTCCAAGTTCTAGCAACGGCATCTGGACGAAGATCAGTCATTTATGGTATTTATATAACCAACTAAAAGCAGGGCTGCTATGTTTATTCTTCTTTTCCAAAGTAAATTGATGTCATAAAAATTAAGCATAATTTTGAACAACCTTTTTTCGAAGCTACAGTTAATTAACCATTAATCAGATAGGGTAAAATTAATTTGTACTTGATCCAAATTTTTAATATCTTTTAATATAAGTTATTTATTCTCTTGTGGGTGTTTTATTTAACCATAACTCAACAGTACGACCCCTACGATTACTAATCGTGGACAGCAGATGAGTTACAATCCCCTACTTGCAAATAGTGATCTACAGGTTCAAAACAACCCCTATATCACACAAATGTGGCAGCACGTAAAACTGGTAACCCGGGGGTGACAAAACAACCCCCAGGGTTATAACACTACACGAGCCGCACCGTTAATACACGACCTCCATGGTCCAGACATAACCCATGACGAGGTTAGATTAGCAATAAAACGGCTTAAGGACAACAAATTGCAAGGACCTGATGATATTAACGGAGATGTACTGAAACTACTGGAGAACTCACAAGTTAAAATGCTGGCTGACCTGTTTAACTAAATATACGAAACAGGATATCTGCCGAACGACTAAATGATATCAATATTCATACCAATCCCAAAAAAGCCGAACGCTCGGAAATGTGAGGACCACAGGTCAGTGAGCCTAATGAGTCACGTACTTAAGGTTTTTCTCAATATCATTTATTCCCGCATTTACACAAAACTAGAGTAGAATCTCAGCTAGAAACAGTTTGGCTTCAGAAATGGTTTCGGCACTAGGAAGGCTCTTTTTAGCCTGCAAGTTCTGGTACAACAAGCTCGAGATGTTAATTGCGACATATTCGCTTGCTTCATCGACTTTGAGAAGGAGTTCGACACAGTCTCCCATAACAAACTTATCGAAGTCTTACAATCCTCCGGTATAGACAGCAAAGATGTTCGGATTATCTCGAATCTCTACCTAGAATAAAAATCAGTAGTTCGTTTTGAAAATAAATTGTCAGAGTTCTTCACTGTCAATCGAGGGGTTCGCCAAGGATGTGTATTATCGCCAACACTTGTTAACGCTTATTCTGAGATCATCTTTAAAAAGCTTAGGGTACGACTGAGGACGGTGTTATGGTAAATGGAGAAATGATTATCAATCTTAGGTATGCTGATGATACCGTACTATTGGCAGATTATGCTGAGGACGAGATCGATAAATAACGTAGTAGCAGCCTGTGATGAGTATGGAATAAAGTTAAACTCTAAAAAAACAAAAATTATGGTAATTACCAAAAATCCCATACAACTGCAATTTTACAGTGTACAATACGATACTAGATAATGTAGAGAAGCTTAGCTACTTAGGATGCAGCATAAGTAAGAACTGGGATCACGCTTACGAAACAAGAGCTCGTATTGAAAAAGCAAAAGGTGCTTTTAACCGATTAAAAAAAGGCCTATATAATCTAACACTAAACATCAACATTCGGATCAGAGTTTTGAAGACCTACATCTTATCCGTACTCCTCTACGGAGCAGAGAGTTTGAGCGTTACAGATGCTGCTGGCAAACGCCTGGAAGCATTTTAAATGTGGTGTTATAGCAGGATGTTAAGAATTTCATATGTATATCACATTTCTAATGCTACGATTCTCTAGCGACTTCAGAAAGGAAAGAAAATTCCCACCGAAATAAAAACCAGAAAAATTACGTATTTCGGACATATCTTGCTTAACCCGCAGTATAGATTACAACAGCTAATCCTACAGGGCAAAAACAGAAAAAGAAGCCCTGAACAAAGACTCTTCTCCTGGCTGGCTAACTTACGGAAATGGACAGGTCTAACATCGACTGAGTTATTTAGAGCGGCGGTAAATAAAGTCAGATGGGCCAATGTGATCGCCAATGTCAATAGAAGATAGGCACCTTTAGAAGAAGAAGAAGAAGGAGCAATGACTCACATAGAACCGCTGCCCTGTCCGTAACAAGAAGTGCCGACTAGACTCAGTAAATCAAGGAGTGGTTCAACACGAGATAACCTACGGGCACCCAGTTCCATCAATATGACCGAAAACTCAAAGTAAGCCCACAGAGCAACCGGGAAGCAAATGAGCCTACCTTTTAGATTTTCACCTTGGCAAAACCCAAAAGCTAAGCGGGATATAGTAGAATCTGTGCGCAGCCCAGCGACTCCCAACACTGCGACGACTAAGCGCCCTGACATACCTTTGACGCTTACAACTTCTTCCAAGCTCCACCTCACATCGATTTTACACTGCTAACAACTCAGCCTAAAAATAAGCATGCAACAGGCGCAGGAAAATCACAAAACAACATATAACAAACCGATCTATTGGTCTAACGCATATAGATACATGAACACATATAGTTACTAACGTTCGTCAGCGTACAGAGCAAGAAGGCAAATATGCCTATTACTTCGGGCCCAGAATGAGTCACTATCATTAAGTTAGTGGGGGAATCATCATAGCGGAACACAGATTACAGTTATTAACGTTAGCTAGGCACAAAGCAAAAAGCCAAATATGGCTATTAATTCCGGCACAGAATGGGTCACTAGCATTAATTTAGTGCGTGAATCATCATAGCGGAACACAGATTACAGTTATTAATGTTAGCTAGCGCACAACGCAAAAAGGCAAATATTACATGCACGTGGCAACCGTATAACGGCTAACTTCTACAATACACGCTACCTCATTTATTGCAGTTTCGCCTGGCTCTAGGTTCGGTGACAGGACTTCGCCTTACGGCATCGGAATGTCGCAAGGCCGCAGCTGTACTCGTTGATGACGCATACTCCGGGATACCTTTTACAAGAAACGATACTGCCCAAAATAGCAACGGGACTCACATGGAGACAAACAGGGTGATCTTTCACACGCCCTCGTGCTATGAATCCCACGTAGAAGTGTTATACTGTCTGCACGGCACACGGATTACGAGGCGTCGGTCATCAAAAGAATGGAGCATCACCAAAACACACAACTGCACGTCTATCGGCACGGAAGCACTCTCGACAGGCCGGAAACACGATCTCGCACGCGTCCAGCGGTCGCCTCCCTCGAAGGGGACGCCGCAGGCCCGCGCCTCGAAGCCCAACATCCCGTGCCAGATGCTAACTCCTAACTGACTAACAAAACTGGCTCGCGTCAAGCTGCCGATCGGCAAGAAGCTGGCGGGACAGACAGAAAGACTGCGATGCAGAGAAAAACTTCAAAAAGTCTTTCACTTGCTCTCATAGACTGGCGTTTTGAATTCAATCTTGAAGACACGCTACAAAGCGACAACAAGCACAGGTGTTCAGCCACAACCCGGATCGAGGGCACAGCTGCGTGACGAGATAATGCCAAAACCTGCACAAAATTCGATACACACCTAAATTTAACGGAACAATATTAAAGAAAGCTATATACAAGAGGAGCCGTAATCTTAAAATATCGATAAATAACTCGTACATACATAAGACTTGAAAATGTCCTGACAACCGTGCCCTTTTGCTTTTGTTCCTGATGAAGCACCTTACGAAAGTGGGCGACAAGTTAAGGCGATGTCAATTTGACATTTTGCAGGAAGTGAAATAAATTTCACTGGAAGAGAGAACAAATCATTAAAATTCCGCTAGCGGAATTGTTGCATAATATCACTCTGGAGCACATAACAAAAGTAGTAAATTATGATTGACTAGCTGACCCGGAAAATGTTGTTCTGCCCAAAAATAATTTGTTTCTCGTTTCACCACTCTAGGGTCATGTCATGTCCACCGTCTTGGACTTAAAAATAAATGCCATTTTCGTAATCAATGTCCTAAAAAAACCTCAATTACGACACTCTTATCGATTTTTAAGCGTATTTATTTTATTTCATCCCCTAAGGGGTTGATTTCTATTTAATATTATTTTTCCATACAAAATTGGTATCCCCATTTTTCCCCTTTAGGTTGAATTCTAGATAAAAATAATTATTGATCTTATGATAGTAATAGCACAGGTCATCTACTTGTTTAAAACGAACTAGTAAAACACTATCATTAATGTTAATGTTAAGATTTGTCTTAAATGTAAATACTGTATAGTATACTGTATAGTAGTGGGGATGTACCGTTGCGGCCAACTCAAAGTGCACGGCAGATTTTTAGCTTGTAATACGATATTCTAATCATAGACGTCGAGTTTTGACGTTTACGTTTGTCATCAACTGTCATAGAACTGAAAACTCGGAAAATTCCCAGCCATTTGTCAGAAGCAGAGAAAATGCGAGCTATTACAAAACTGGAAGAGAACTGGTCGCTGAGTCGAGTCGCAACAGATTTGCATGTGAGCAAGAGCTGCACTTTCAAAATTAAAAATCGTTGACAGCAGAGACTTCTGCAAGAAAAGTTTTGTTAACACCAGAGAACAAAGAATGAAGAGTACAATTTGCAACCGCCTATTTGAATGAGATCGACGACTTTTGGAACACGACTGTTTTCTCAGGTGAAAAGGTATTTCAATCATTTACCAATTGACGATTAAGGGTGTGTAGACCACAAAATTCAAGATTTGAGGAGCAATATTATGTTCAACCCTTAAGGAGTAGTGGACGATTCTCTGTAAACGTATGGGGATGGATCAATGCTCACGGGTCTGGGGCATGCTATAGAATTAATGGTCGACTGAATGCTGAAAACTTTTGCAAAATGTGATGATGCCATCTGTAAGAAAGGTCTTTCCTAATCAATTTACTTTTCAACAGGCAACTATCTTAAAGCCTACCCCCCTTCGCGATTTAAGAAGCACTGTAAGCTGTACTTGCTTGGTTTACAGAACAGTGGTAGAGGATTCTGATGTGCCACGCTCTTAATTATTTATGTTTTCTTACTTGTTTTTGTAGAATCGCCGTTCACGTTTATCAAATTTATATATTGGTTTTTTTTTTGGGTTAAGTGGAGGAGCAGATGGTTCTTTTGATGAGCCTATCTGAACTTCGCCCTTGCACTTAATTCTCATTTTTGTTTCATTTGTGTAGTATTATGTAGTATATTATGTGCAATAAAGACTATTATTATTATTATTATTATTATATTATCTAATTAATTAATTTTGTGTATGTTAACGTAATTGATAACATTATTTTCACAGGATAACTGTCCTGTGCATACAGAAGGGGTTGTTCAGTGATGGTTTGATGAGAATAATATCAATTTATTACCATGGCCTGCAAGAAGTCCGGACTTGAATCCCATCGAAAATGTTTGGGGCTATTTAACTACAAAAATTTATACCAGGGATTTTGCACCAAACAAAACCGATGAATTATGGGAAAGAATAAAAAATGCTTGGAAGGAACTGAGAGAAGGATACAATATGGAAACATTGGTCAACTCTATGCGAAAGAAACTGCAAAGCGTAGTAGCAATTGAATACTGATACATATTTATTAAATACATATTATTATATACCTAGTTTGTTTACTTGTGAAACTTTGCTAAAATACAAACATTAAAAAAGTAATACCTATTATTATAACCATAAGCAACGCCATTGGAGAAACCCCCATTTAATAAGCCGAAAAATCGCAAAAATAACCATAGTAACAAAAAACCGTGCACTTTGAGGTGTCCGTAACTGTACTTCATGCGAAGAGGGGCGCGGGCGCTAGCCCTGGGTGCTGTTAGCGGCTGGGCTGAAACAGGTAGTTAAGTAATCTTGTAAGGGAAGGTTAATTGTTCTTGCACAGCGCATGCAACTGTTATTTCCTAATTAAAGTTGATTTCCCAGAACAAGGAGTTTTATTGAAGATCCGTGTTAGTGGGCGACAACATTCCGTCCAACCATATTGTTAGTGGGTATTGGATAGAAGTTATCAATTTAGTAAATTACATTGTTGATGCTCGTTGAAAGGTTACCATTTAATTTTAAAACTTCTGAAGTGGATCCAACAATACCATCACATGCTTAATTACGAGCAAAAAGTTTTTATAATCGAAATGATTGATGTAGCAGATATGACATTGTTTAAGTGTTGGTTTTTATCTTAGTTTTAAAATAACATTTGGATATGACAGTCGGTGACAGTTATGCAATGGTTTAGGTTATACAGGATGTTTAATAAGTACATACTTTCTGTTCAAACTAGTTTGATCATGGGTTTTTAGTGAGTAGTGTAAAAATAACTGAAATCAAGTAAACACAAAAGTTCACGCAATTAGTCCACAAAAACTGCATAACTTGCGCCAGATAAGATATGTGTCAAGTTTCTATGTCGTGATAACAATTAAATGTAAACGACACATGCAATCGAGTGACGGTTCCGTATTTACAAACAGACGCTGCAGTTTTACAAGTGTAGTGTATCGTATATCAAAAGTACAACCGGTGCAAGTTTGCAAGGCTACTAGGTCAAGACAACAACTCAAGCGTTTAGAATTATGTTAGTTAAAACACATATGATTGTAATTTTAATAATAGGTCGTAAACCCTGGCACACATTTACTGTATATATAGCTCAGTGATATGTTTTAGAATTCAATATACCTTTAACCACTAATGTATATTCATTGATGGGGACGAATACAGGCTACAAATGTTCGTAAAGAGTTGGCATGGCCTGGCCTTCTCACCCTATCTTTTAACAACAAAATAAACTCCATCTCTTGTCAAATAAAACTAAACTGGTTTTACAAAAAACATAAAAAGTGCTAAGTTCCAATTAATTTTGGCCACATCTTTTACACTTTCGAATATTTTACCCACTTATACATCTCATCAATACAAGCAAAAAGTCTTAATAAACATCAGGAAACCCTTCGTTTCCGAGATACAGTGTTAAAGTTTTCAAAAAAAAATAATTCCGGCCGCTCCTGGAATAAATAATTTAAATCTAAGTACGCCAAAACATGATCCTTAATAGCATCAATAATCTTTAAAAGTTTCACTAAAATCGGCTGATGGGTTTTTGCGATACTGGAGCATTTTAGTTTTTGTCTTAACAGGTTCAGGCAAGTGCAAAAATATGTGCTTTATTTTTGTTGAAAACGAAGCAAGATACGAAAAAAATCAAGAGATAAAATTGCATTTTTAGTTGCTTTATTAAAAAAAATTAAAATTGCAAAAAGTCTATTGTGCGTTATTATTTTTTGTGAAAAAACCTAACCGACATGCCCCATAGGCATGCCCCTGGAAGTACTGAATCAACTGTAATATGTTCAAAAGATACCTCATAAAGTTATAAACAAACTATAAAAATTTTATTAAAATCGCCCAAAGCGTTTTCTAGATAACAATAAAAAACGGATTTTTTTTAAAACCTTGTATTTCGGAAATGAAGCGTTTTCGGACCCAGGTTTATTAGGACATCTGTAAGTGGGTAAAACATCCGAACGTATTTCTTAAACACCCTGTATATGTGTATTTCATTCTAGAACATCAACATAATATGAATTAATAAATCAATATATGTTTCAATTTTCAAAGCCAAGCTTGATTTCATTTACGTTTGCTTACATGTTGAATGTTGAATATAATTTGCGTCCACTACAGTCATGCATTTTGCCACCAGAGGATATTTTTATTAAAACTGTTGGAAAATAAGTGCATATTTTAGACTTTATTTGACATCACAGTTATGTTGACAACAAAACTAGAACATGTTATACTTACTTAATAAGACAACTTGGCCGATTTTTCATTTATCTTGTTAGTTTCTAAATACAGTTTAATTTTTGTAATGAACACGCAGTCACTTATGACATTTCTTCTGTTTACAGCGATATGAAGTTCATTGTAATATTTTTGCAAGTAAAAAAATATTTCCAGATATATTAAACTGACAATGACAAAATAATTTTGATGAGACGCGGAGAAATGTAATGCAATACTTTAGAAACGTATATTAATAACAACTGAAAATATTTTTTAAAATTTATTATATAAAATTGGCTACCTGGCACTTATTTGTAGACCAAAGGCTTATTGTTTCCATAATATAGCTTCTATTGCCCCAAAAACATAAATTTAAAAATTGTTCAGTTGCAGAAATTGGTATATTCAGCTTACGATTTTTTCCTTTATTTGCTAAAGCAAAGAATTCCATTTTGTAGCATCAGGGTCAACCGTACTTTTCAATCTAAAAATCATTAGCAAATAACGAACCAAGTTCCATCGAATTGTGTTCTAAGCTTACGATGATTTAAATAATTTGTTTTTACTTTCCTTGAAATAATAAAGGAATAAAACCAGAATGAAGAAATGAAACAATTTTGTTATTAAAAATAAAGCTCATAAAGCTACACTTAAAAGAACTGAACCGTGATTTGCAATAATACTTGAAATTGCTATAGGCTGTGGACATCTACTCGAATATTTTTACATCTAGTAGAGAAACAGCAGCGATCCCACTAACTTTAAAGTCATTAAACTGTATTTAAATTGTGTTTACTTGCACGCCAAATACCAGTGTGTACCATAACGTTAGGAACACATTACCACTTGCAGAGTATAAAATGTGGGCAGTTAGTAATGACGGTAAGTCTAAAATATCTTAAATATTTACATTATAATGGTATTTATTGAACTTGATTTTTGATGAGATTACTGTAGTATAGCGAGTGACATAACTATCTGTTTCGTAAAAGTAATAACATTTTTAAGTTGATAAAATTAGCTAAAGGTCAGTTGACCTCCAACCTCCGAAAGATGGGCCGCAAAAATAGGCTATCAGTGGTGGCTAGTTTTAAAAATTCCAAAACATTTCTGATACTTGTGTGTAAGTTTCAGCTATTCTTGTATTAAGTTAGGCCTTAATATTTGCATGTATTTAATAATTTTTTTACGGCTAAAGTCTCCAGTGCTAAATAAATTGTTAGAAATAATAGATTCTTTGTTATGCCGGTGGGGATCACATCTCTCTATCGATTATAAAATGTAGATAAACTTGAAGTAAATGAGAATAAAAATGGTTTATGAATCAGTTGAAGTTTAATTGCGGTTAATTTAAGTGCTGAACACTTTTCACCTGACTATGTAATATATTTCTCTTTATTATAAATTTATTTGTGGCTCGGCATACAATACAATATACGGCTTTGAAATAGATATTTATGCATTAAGGGAGATATGATTATGTTTTTTCCCTGAGGTTGACATGTGTTACAGACCGAGGGGCCTCTCGCCCGAGGGCTGTAAGTCAACCGAAGGTAAAGAACATGAATATCTCCCGTGGTGCATACAATATTTTATCTACTAGCATATTCGTAAAAATAGTATGAAATTTCAAAATGTCATAATGACATTTCAAGTTCGAATATGTAAGTAACATCAAGAATTGCCTCATTGTATGGTTGCTAAGACGTTAATTGTAGTTGCATTATTACCATGAGTTTGAGGGTGAAATAATTTGACAAGTCCCTTGGGAGTTATGAGTAGCTTTTCATATTTTGTTTCTATGACGAAAATGTACATTATCATGTTGCTAGTAGATAAAAATATTTCTACATAACTAATAAGAATCATAATAATAGATGTTTTTACTGCTCCGTGGTAATATACACAGCGGTTTTTTTTATCTAGCTACATCACATATTACGTCCAGCGTTTTTTCATGAGTGTTTAACATTTTGATAACATTTTAAATGCCGATTTGTAAAGAGATTAAAAAAACACAGTGTATACAAGGTGTCTCAAAATTGACGCCCGTGCTTTTGGGATTTGATCCAGGGAACTAAAAGAACCCGAAAATAAAGAGTGGAAAATTTTCCATTTGTCTTTTGTTATCGAGTTATCAATTAAAAACAAAAATTTAAGATATAAACTTTAAACTTTATTAAATACGAATAATATTTGAAAACAAGTTATTTTACATATATCTTGTTACAAAATGTGTTCAAATAGGTTGCCTCCTATTTTAAGGCAAACATTCGCACGATTTATCATTGAAGTGCGAACGCTCTGTAGCATATTTTCGTCAATTGACGCCCCAGCAGCGTGATTGCGAGCGACGACATCTTCAGGATTCACAACAGGTAAGCACACAAAACCGAAGGAAATACTTATCAATACGACAGAACGATTAATAAATATTTTACATCGCCATAGCCACCTTATTGAATTATGTTACACAACAAATTGGAGCGACCGGGAGATAGAAGTTTTTATTTACATTTTCATCAAGAACTCGATAACAAATGACAATCAGAAAATTTTCCACTCTTTATTTTCGATTTCTTTTCGCCCCTTGCATCAAACCCCAGAAGCACGGGCGTCAATTTTGAAACACCCTGTATACACGCAGATAGAAAAAGAAGATTTAAAAGGCGCAGTTCAGCTACTCAGTTACCTGAGCGTTGCTCTTCCACCGAACCTACAAAACATAATATTCGCGCGAAGATGAGGTGATTTTATTCTTATCTCTATGCACAAGACAAACAAGTTGTATTTTACAAAATGGTTGGCAGACGAGTGCCAAATCTATCGTTTTAGATTAAATCTTGAAGAATTTTGCGCTTGAGGCTGATGGATTGATGTGGTTTTCGTCCAAGGTCAAGATTTACAGCACTAGAACACAGCTATACTATTTAATGAAAATTGTTGTTACGCTATTAAAATCCACAATTCGCGAGACTCACAGTTCTTTATGAATTTTCATAACACGTCCAAACCAAATTGCCTTCTGAGCAATTTGCATAGTTTGAAGCTAGTTTATTTATATTTTTTATTATACCTGCATTAGAATCGCCGTTTAAAGCACGCCTGAGCGTGCGGAAACAGGTAATTAAAGCTCTCCGAGCCATAAAGGTTGTCAAGGAAACGACTGAATGCAATAACGGACGTGGACGCGACAAAAACTTAAACAATTCTCGTAACTATAGTAGCAATATTATTATGTCCTCTCGATTTATTACGACAAAAATTATTTCTAAGTTTTTAGTGCGTAATTTATTTTCAGCATTGCAGGTATAATAAAAAATAGCGTAAAGTATTCGTGGATAACTGGTCTTTAAAACACTTGCTCGATTTCGAGCACTCCGGCTACGCCGTCGTGCTCGAAAACTCCCGCGTGTTTTAAAGACTTTGTTATCCACTCATATTTTAATATACTATTGTATGCATTTTTCTAGACCACACAGGCGCATGTTAATATTGGTCTAAGGATTGCTTTGTTTGTCCCTTTCACTCCCGAAACGAAGCACAAATAAACACAAATTTTGTGTAGGCATTTTCTTTAATTGAATAAAGAAACGCCTCCACATTTCTGGTTTGACGTGTTAGTAGGATTTTAAGAATTGTGATATATAGAAGTCACTTATATTTTTCGATACTACAAATAGCACGTGATTAGAATTTCAAATAACGTAATACCAAGGAGGCGGTTCATCCGACAAAGCCGTAGGTTTACTACCAGGGCCGTAAAAGAAAGATACTTTGTTACAAGAATAATTGCCGATGGTAAATTGGAACATGCACTCGCAGTAGCTCAGAGGAAGGGCGTAGGTGACTCACCTTCAAAACTAAACGGTTGAAATTATAGGGACGCCAAATGGTTTTATATCTATGTTCCCTAGTCCATTCGAGAGAACAAACCAGTAAATTTGCTCAAGGTAAACAATACAACATAAACATTGAAAACCCACAATTCCTATTCTTATATGGGTATTTCGCCACTCTGCAAATTAAAATATTAAATAACGAAAATATTAACAACGAACGTTTCGAGGAACAATCTGTCCTCGTTATCAACGAACAACAATTAAAACTAACAAGAAACTTATCTTTTTTTCACTGGAAGGAAAAACGACCAACCTCCAATGAATTTTTTGACATTGACGTTTGTTGATATCTGTACCTACTTGATCTCATCTTTAAGAATCGATAGCCAACTATTGTCTAAAAATATTCAGAAAGACGACACGCATTTTTCTTCGTTAAGTAAAATATATGCCGTTTCCTTAATTTTTTTCCTAGTTGACATCGATTCTTTAGACAAGATCTTTGTGTTGTCCCATTGTATTTTATGGTTTTCATCCCAAGCATATTCTGCCAGCTTAGACTTATTGAATTGATACGTTTTCAACATATTTTTATGTTCTTTAACTCTAACTGCTAAAGGCCTGGATGTTTCACCGATATAATATTTCCCGCATTCACAGGGAATACTATATATACAATTCCTTGAATGTTGTTGAAAACCCACAGTTCGATAAATCGTATAATGTTTCAAATAGTTTATGGGTTATAACAGGGGGAATAAAAATCGATTTGTAATTATTGGCATTAACGGACAATAACAATACTAGTACAACATAAATATATCACATAGGAAAATATCACAATCTTAATTAATCAAAATCTGAACAGGGTGCATTCGAAAACGCAGTCTTTGCTGAGGACGTGTGAAGCTAATTTCTAAAGTGATTTACTTTAAACTGTAAGTTGGCCAAAACATGTACTTTAGCAACAACCCGAATACTAAGTGAACGACACAGCTGTACTGCGTTCCACCTTTAATCTATCTGTATATCGTAGTGGTATACCAACAATCTGCTGAAATAATTTTCCGCCATTTACTTAATTACTAACGCGATAGTTATGGAACAAACGTACGCGAGTTCACCCTTCACTTAGCTAATGTATTACATGCAGAGCTACGTTAATTATTACTGACCTTACTGACTTTAATTTAACACACCTGGATTACGGTCCACTACAACAGCGGTGACGCCGCTAACTTTAAAGTTTAATGCAGATATGAATTACTAAATTACGACAACAAACGGCGAGGCCGGAAGGAATTCTATAGCATGTTGATCATCATAACAAAATAGCCGTTAAGTTCAAACCAAATCCAGC
Organism: Agriotes lineatus; assembly: GCA_940337035.1. NCBI lineage: Eukaryota > Metazoa > Arthropoda > Insecta > Coleoptera > Elateridae > Agriotes > Agriotes lineatus. The sequence goes on from CALNHX010006310.1 coordinate 68,024, forward strand.
GCAAAGGTGAAGGTAATGTAGCTCCCAGCGGTTACTAGTATTTGGTCTGCATGAAAGGCACCGGGGCCAACGGAAACAACCTCGTACTAGAATGCACGTCACTCGTCGATGCTGTAAGCCTTTGCTCTATTTGGGGCAGTTTTAGTCCGTAGCTTGAAGGCTAAGTATATACACACCATTGAATAAACAAGGATGATACGGCTTACAAGAAAACTTCTGCCTAACCTACACCAAAAAATGTGCTCACACAACAAATTATTTTCCCATGGTTGAGGGTGGAAAATGTGGCCAAATCGATTATGCTACATACGCCTAACACAGCAGTTAATTTCTACCATCCATTAATCAATTTCAACCATATTCGCAATGCAAGATTATTTAAGATTTCGTTCTGGCCAAACGAGCAGTAATTAACACCTATCTGATATTTTGAGAACGCGAAAAGCGGAAGTGACCCGAACTGTATCGCCATCTAGCGACAATTAATGCCCCTCGGCGGAAAGAATTACAGATTACATAGGAAATTGTATTTAAGCAGAACACTGTAGGCCCTTGCATTCGAAATGCTAGTAGTGTTGCCTACACGCTGGGCGCTTTCGGCCCGTAAAATTACTAAATAAATTACAAAATGACAATAAATTGGTCTCAACTTCTAAAAGTCAACTTTACATCATGGTGAGCGACCACTCTGACTACACAATCTAGCTGTGCCCTTATTATTTCGTTTTTCCTGCGCGTTTCTCCCGATGACCACTAGATTAAAAAAAAATCTAACGAGTTACCCCTTTTATCAACTGGTCTAAATTATGGCGAGCGCCCAAAAATTTTAAACAAGGTAAAAGTAACAACCAAACCTTTGCCTTTACTGCATTTACTTCATATTTACCCAACATCTCTTATTAGATTTTGAGGTATTCGGTGACCAATTTATGACATATTTTTGGAAATTTGTAATTTACAGTGCGTTTTATATTGTAACCAAATTGTATTTTAAAAGTGGTGTTTACCTTAGCGGTGATCAAATAAAAACTAGTTCATCTAAAAATATTTCTTGTGTTGTTACAGAATATAAGGTGAGGTTTTAAGCTAAATATAACAAACCTCAGCTTCACTACAATTAATTAATTCAACTTAAATATACTGAACCACAGTCATGCTCCCAGTAGTCTGGCTAAATTAGGGTAGGTCTGGAGCAATGTATAATCTTTCCTCTCAAGATCTCTTTACGTTGGCTTGAAGCACAATGCATACATGTATCAGTTGTAAGAATAATTCATTGCTAAACACTACTGATTACGTATCTCTTATGAAACTTGTGCTTTGTGTTACAACAAATACATTCAACAATACTTCTTTGCAGAACTGATCGAATACAGACCACTAACTGAAGATAAACTCAACGAAACCTTGGAATTATTGCATTCGAACTTCTTTTTATCTGAAAGCATGAGTAAATCTGTCGGCCTTCCTAAAGATCCAGAGGCGATTATGGAATTAAACGAATTGATTCTAAAAGCTGCCGAAGATGGCGTCTCACTTATAGCAATAGAAAAAGCAGCAGGAAGAGTGGTCGGGTGCCTCATAAACAAAATCCACGTAAGCAAAACGTTAGAATTTTTATAAACAAACCTAAAATATCTTTGTTTAGGTGAAAGAAAACGCGTCTAGTAACTTCTTCGAGGATGTTAACTGCAAGCATCCGTCTTCAAATGCCTACTTGCAGCTAAATGCAGAAATAGATAAAGCAGCCGACTATTTCAATACGTTAGGGACCGATTGCTACCTGGAGCTGATGTTTGTGTCTGTGTCTCTGCAATTTAGAAATAAAGGTATTGCCCGTGAAATAACCATGTTGGCAATGGACCTTCCTCGGCAACTGCGCAATGGGGAGAATGTGAAAATAGGCCTGAATGGACAAGCTTTGCCAGTGACTTCAATACCATCTACCGTCATAGCGGTGTGTACTTCGACGGCATCAAAGAGCATTCCGAGTAGATTGGGCTTTAAAGAGATTTTGGAAATCGATTTTCGTGAAAGACAGTCACTTTTGTTAGGCATTCCTGCATTTGATATACCACTTGTTTCAGTTATGGAATATAATATTAGATATTGACTAAACGTGTTATATTACCCATTACATAGATGAAAAATACTACTGTACCTTTGTTCATAAAAAGAATATACAGTGTGGTCCATTAAGTGTGCAACAAATGGAATATTTCTTTATTAGTTGTACAACCAAAATTTAAATACCGCCACAAGTTAGTGCATGTTTGATAACCATATCCGATGCATTTAGAATGGCTCCAAACAGCATACAGGGCAGGACAAAAAATATGAAATTCGTTCAAGAATAAAGTTACTTTATTTCAAAAAATATGGTAAACTTTTATTGAGAAAAGTTGTTTAGTATCACAAGTTATGCTCAAATACAAAGTCAGGGCCTCCTATTCGAATTTTTATTATTTTTTTGGAAAATTTTGTATTAGCCCCGTATTTTCATAAGAAGTTGAAATAAAATTGTAGGCTTTAATTGTTTAAAAGTTTTTTATATGTACATTATTATTAGTAAAGCATTTGCCTTGTTAAAAAGAATATTTGCGAAATTTTAAAGTTCTGTTAAATATTATTGCAACAAACATGAAGTGGACGGTTACCTAAAAAAATATAAATCCAAGTAAATTTGACAAATATGCTTCAAGTTGCTAAAAGTTATTTCAAAGTGATGTGGTTGTAGCTACTTTAAATACATATAAAATCAGAATAATAAAAATATGTATAATACGGGGGTAATACAAAATTTTCCAAAAATTTATAAAAATTCGAATAGGAAGCCCTGACTTTGTATTTGAGCATAGATTTTGATTCTAAACAACTTTTCTCAATAAAATTTTGTCATATTTTTTGAAATAAAGTAACTTTATTATTGAACGAATTTCATATTTTTTGTCCTGCCCTGTATGATGTTTGAGTGTTCTAAGGATTCTAAGGGAATCTGATATGGTTATCGAACATGCACTAACTTTTGGCGGTATTTAAATTTTGGTTTTAAAACTAATAAAAAAAATTCCCATTTGTTGCACACTAAATGAACCACACTGTATACATACATAATAAATTCCACTTTAGATAAAGGTTGAGTTTTTTTTTGCAAAAAGCAAAGTTCAGATAACAAACATTAAATGAGACAAAATCAAGGTCTCAAGTTCCACTACTAATATAAGTACTTGCAAAGATATACGAAAAGCAAGAAACAAAATATATATAAATTAGTGGTTATAGATCGATTATTGGTTTTGAATCTCCAAAAGGCTACGTTTATAATGACGCTTGAACTTGGATATGTTAAGTTATTTAATAAATGAAGAGATGCAATTATACAATTTTACAACGTTATAAGAAAGAGATCTGTCAAAAATGCTAGATTTGTAGCTAGCCCTTTCGCTACAAGGAAATATTAATTGATGTGCTGTTCAGACTGGGGAATTTTGGCTTTGCGGAATCGTAATTTTTCTTCAGTGCATGTAAACCAAGAGTATGCGGATTCGAACGGTTCCCGCAGTGAATGTGTGCCAAAGTGATGTCGATTCATCCGCTTGCCAATGTCAGAAGTAATGCCCCGGTTTTTTACAGTCCCCGGTCTTTATTTATAATTTATCAATATCATTGAAAACCAACGAACTAGGTGGTTTAGTGAGTAGAGTGCAAAGCGTGCAATAAACAAGTTCTGAGTACAATTTCACGAATACGCACAACTTATTCAGCAATCCACTGGATCGGTACTTTGCCGGGTGATCATTTGTTATTGGGATACAGTCAACTTCGATTTTCTCTGAATACCGGTCTATGAGGTAGAGCAACAAGACTACACACAACACATATACACACACGTGACTTGGAAGTAGCACAAAGAGCCCACCTTGAGATTTAAGTGTGAGTGGACTTGGTTCATCATGGTTGACCAAACAATGGTGTTGCCAAGCAATAATCCTTGGTCCAATAGTCAGTAAACCTTTTTTTTTTTATTTGGAACCTCAGAAGGTTTAGTGCATGAAAATAGTAAATCTCGTCGGGGTCTATATAGGTCCATTATTCCTAGTGGTTCTGATTTGGTACTTGGTTATTGTATTCATTTAGGTGGTAGTACAATTTTGTTGCGAGAGAAACGAATTCGAAACGATCTAAAACTAAATAATTATCACCTATTTTCGAATCCACAGAACCTAGGCTCACTTTCTAAAAAAAGTGAATTGTGCTGCTCAAATTATTCCCAGAATTATTTTAGTCGACGTCTTCAGATGCCCTAGAACTACTGTTAGGTTTAAAATTTTCATCTTCCAGTCAACTTTTCTGTAACAATTTCTCCAACTTGGCATTGTAACGAGCTAGTTCGTGTCACCTTGGTACTTAATAACCACCTTGCTAGATTTAAGCCAAACTGTATCCATTACATTGTAACTAGACTTAGTTATCGACTAGAATCTTGAATGGATAGTGTGTTGCTTCCAATATGAGAGTTGACTACAGGTAAAAATATATTCATTTAGTCCGGGCTTGTTCAAAAGCATAACATTAAATTTTTTAGCATGAAGTAGAATTAAATGTTTTATAGAAAATTCCATACGATTTTGCAAATCGTGATTAATTACGTCATTGGCTATTTGAGTATTTTGAGAATCAAAACATAAATATAGCTGGGTGTTATCAGCATAGGAATGACAGTTACACATTGAGACAGAACTTATAAAATCAGCAGTATAAATTATGTGTAAAAGTGGCCCTAGGATTGAACGTTGTGGTACACCTACCATCACCGCTATTAAGGTCGTTGCTTATTTTAACTAACTGATATCTATTGAATATTATGAATATTATCCATCAAATGTCTAACAGGTGTTGTGTTCTATTAAGAAATTCACAAATATTGAAAACTGACTAATGTCATAGAAGGTTAATTTCGTTTTTTAATTCTACAAGGGAACGTTTCTTGTTATCTGAGTTCATGAAATAGTTCTTTATTAAATCTTTTCAATATAACAAGTTTATTTTTATTTTCTTTGCATGTAAACCAATAGAACACATGGATCTGTAATTATTTTCCTTCTTTGATTTATTGAATAGCCATAGTGTGATTGTAAGGTATTATAGGATTAGCGTTTACTCGAGGAATCCCTAAATATATGCTGTTATAATGCTTATATCTCTATGTTTGAATTTCTCTCAATAGTTGAATGAATCACATTCACACTTTCCTCCAAATGAAAAGATAAACAGTCTAGATTGTGTAACCGATATGATAGTCCCTGTTCAAGTAAGCTAATGGACATTGATGCTATCAAAAAGGATGATCTCTATAATGAATGTTCACCTACGCAAATAAAATAAGAAAACCTTACTATTTTTCGTTAATTTGATTAAATACCGTTTTTTGACATTAAAATATGGCTTCCTGGAAGGTATTGCATATTCTTCTCCAATTATTTTCTTTACTAGAAATAGTTGCCTTCTATTACACTGTTTTAAAGTTACAATATGAAATGAATTTGTATACGAATGACTGAATTTAATAAAACCCTAGACATAAGCGTACTGAAAGTAGTTATTGACATTGAACTGCTGGATGCCTAAGACGGATTCTCTTTAAAAAGCTGGACTACTAAAAAAGGTACACAACTTTGAAGGAATTTTCTTCAAACTGTTTAACGTTGTGCATTTATATTTATATACAATATAATTATACTAGCTGAAACCCGCGGCATATGCCGCATTTAAAATGTACGACAAATGTAATAACTTTTGTTGCACTAAAGACAGTTTTAAAAGCACGCTAGAGATTGGCAGTAAGGAAAAGTTCCAAAAAATATATTTTCAAATGGAAAGTCTCTGGAAAGGAAACGCTCGTCTCTGGAAGGCGTCCTAATTAATACGACGTTGTTGGATGCAGTAAAAAAAAATCAGGAAAGAATTAATACTCTTATGAGATTATATGTGAGAATTATTTGTGCCACCGAAATAATTTTCAGCTGCTTGCAATCTGTGTTTCTTTTTAGGTTTAAGCCGTTGAGGCGTTGAGCGTCATAAAAATATAAATGCGGTAACTCAAGTCTCCAGTTACGCCGTTACTGTTATTGTTAAATAACTCGATTAATTATTATTTCTTTGTCATTTTAAACTGGCATTATTATTATTATCTCTATAATAGCAACCATAAGTAACTGTTTATAATGTTTATATGCTAGCGAGTTGTTCTTAAATCGCTAGTGAATTAATAGTAGATTGTTCTACAAGTTAAGAAAAGTGAGAGTTTTCCGGCGAATGTAAAAGTTTTACGTGAGCATGGAAGAATAACTTTTCCAATGTGTTGAACATGCAATGTTTCCGTGTAATTGACAAAAATATCTTTTTAAATCATTTTGGTCAAAGTATGGAAGCGTAATGTTTACTGTACTGTATAAATATTAATTTTTAAAAATTTGACGTTTCTAATCTGACAGATTATATTTTTCGTGTAAGTTATTGAGATAAGGGTAATAAAACCTAAAATTGTTGAGCCGAAAACTGGAAATTAAAAGAAACCATCGGACATGCGGTATAACGAGCAGTCACAACAATTAATTTGAATATTATGCGGTTTTTTTTTACAATATTAATAATAGTAAATCAACAGTTTCACCCTCCAACGCTGTTCGCCGTGCTTCTCTTGCGTTAAATATCTCGGAGAGCACAATTTACCGAAATATGAGCCAGAAAGTGAAGAATACAAAAACGGAAGTCGACGAAGCAGTCAAGACACTGTATATAAAATGTATGTAGCTAAAGAATTTGTAACCATAAAAAATCTAAAAAATGCTTGGTTGAAGAATCTGGAGATTTTTCACATTCAGTTTCTTCCCTAAATAGATTGTGCAAGGAAATAGGCTTCAAATGGCAATGTTCTATAACAGAATATGCATGCACAGAGATTGACTTAAAATTTGCTATACGCAGCAGGTTTTTAATGTAGCAGCTGACATATCTTTATTATATTTACATTTTACGACAAGTTATGTTTTCTTTAACCTGTAAATTCAGTTTGATTTCATATAAGAGAATAAACCCGTATCAACCTTGTTTTAGAAATTGGCATATGTCAGGATAACCTACAAAACGGAATGTCATTTATTTCCCTAAAATTGCATTTTTAAGAATAGACATACGTAAAATTACTAGATTATCACGTGACTCCGAATGGGTATAAATTTGACTATAAAATAGTTTTGATTATACAGGGTGTCGCAAAAAAGTATGGCAAATCAAACTTACTTTTTTTTAAATAGAATGCCCTATATTTGGGTAGCTTAAAAGTTTTGTATTGAAATACTCATCATTTTCAGATAAAGTTGTATGGGTCTAACGTCAACTGTTTTGGAGATATTAACGATTTTATGCAAAAAAATGCTGAACTTCAAGGCGACTGCTTTAAGCGACAGAAAACAATTGAATGAAGGAAAACGTTACCAAAAAATTATGATTTTTGTAAACTATCTTTCAAGTGTAAAATGGTGGATCTGGGTATTAATGTTATATAGGGTGCTCAATATTTGCAAATTTAATAATTTCGATTATTTTTGAAATGGAACGCCCTGTATATTTTTGTATTTTTGAAGAGCCCTTTTAATGAGCTTTCTTTTGATATGTTACTTCATAGTTCTAAGTTCAACTGTTTTTCAGATATGCCTGTTTGAACATAAAAACAATTTAAACCCCTTAAGATGCTTTATTTCAAGGGATAAAAACAAACGCCCTTAAAATAGTGATTTAAACGCATGATCTCTCTAAAAATAAAAGCACAAAATCCAGGTTTAGAAAATATAAATTCAGTCAGTGTTGATACAGGAAATTATAAACACGATAAAAAACGATAAATGCAGGAATAAATTAATTCCACGGTCAAATTAAATCAGATAAAAGAAAAGCCAATACACCAAAAGCTTATACGTAATTACACTAAATGTTCAAATAGTTCTCCTTTCCTGCTCTGAGTATTAAAGCTGTACAGAGAATTCATAATCTGCAAATATAATTAGTTTGATTTATTTAAATGGAACACCCTGTATATCCCTGTATTTTTAAAAAGTACTTTTAATGAGCTTTCTTCTTCCACTTCATTTCCTATCTCAAAATTCGGTCGTATTGGTTATTTCTAGTTTTGAGTTCTGGTTCAATTTTTGTATTTTAAGCTTGGTTTTATCTTTTGTTTTAAGAATTCAAGTGTTTAAATCATTATTTTAAAGGCGTTTGTTTTTTATCCCTTGAAATAAAGCATCTTAAGGGGTTTAAATTGTTTTTTATGTTTAAACTCGCATATCTGAAAAACAGTTGGAACTTAAGAGGTATGAAGTAACATATCAAAAGAAAGTTCATTAAAAGAGCTCTTCAGAAATATAAAAATATATAGGGCGTTCCATTTGAAAAAAAAATCTAAATTAAATTTGCAAATATTGAGCACTCTGTATAACATTAATACCCAGATCCACCATTTTACACTTGAAAGATAGTTTACAAAAATCATAATTTTTTGGTAACGTTTTCCTTCATTCAATTGTTTTCTGTCGCTTACAGCAGCCGCCTGAAGTTCCGCAATTTTTTGCATAAAATTGTTAATATCTCCAAAACAGTTGACGTTAGACCCATACAACTTTATATGAAAATGAAGAGTATTTCAATACAAAACTTTTAAGCTACCTAATTATACGGCATTCTATTTAAAAAAAGGTAACTTTGATCCGCCACACTTTTTTGAGACACCCTGTATAATCAAAACTATTTTATTAATATGCACCACCTTAGTACCTACAACTTTTATATACACAATATTTATGCAACTCTCATAGTTTTAGATATATCTTCCACCCCCGCTTCGTTGCCGGACCCTGTATAAATTATGGATGAATCTGTTATTAATTCATTTAGTTCATTTTTAGGTAAAATCAATATGATTTTGAGCAGTTATGAAAAATATCGAAAAGTCACTTTTTTTAATGTCACCAATGACAATGTGAAAAAATAATACATTATAAGAAAAAGAAAAGCATAATTTTTCCCAAGATGTGAGTTTGCAGCTCAAGGGCGATGCCAAGCACTACAAATACACAGAGGGAAAAATGGTGTTCTGCCCTGCCGTGTATATACAATTTTTTCAACCGCCAGGATCAGAACCATAAGAAACATATTTTTCGATGACTGACATCGAAAGTAGATTTTTCTCACTGTCATTTGACAACAGAAAGTTGATATTTGCCGCTGAGCGTGCGTTTTCATCACTTTGCCGCTCGCCGAGCGTTTTGGGTTTCCGCGTGAACAAAAGAGGTAGCCACGTCCGAATGTTTCCTTGACAATGCCCGTCATTTGTCGAAATAATCGCGTCACATGTCTAATAGACTGTGCGAGTAATGTTAACTTGATTGTCAATTAATATTTGCAATAAAATGAAATATGATATTTTCCATTAATAATATGCTCAGTCGTCGAAAAAATAGTATGTACATTTCGAGCTAAAAGTGCGTGTGCTGCTTTTGCATGATTGTTGGTTTCGGCTTTGCCTCAACCAGCAATATTGCAGATATCGATTTGTTACTTATCTAAAATGATTGGAATTTTGTACCAATTCCAACGATACCACTAACTCAATTTCGATTTTTTTGTAGATACCGCCTTCTTGCTTATGACGGCAGTATTGAGCTATACACATTTCAAACTAAATTAATCTTAATAGTAATATACGTTACGAGACCGGAAAGTAGTGTTTTGCAGGTCGAACCAAGTAGATTCCAAACTTGGGGAACTCACGGTCTTCTGTATTTCTTAGGTAATCTTCAAAATGTCGCTATAATAAAGGAAACAAATTGTTATTCTTCATGTATCGGCATACCTGAAAATCAGCACGTATGCAGGTTTATTACCGACATCGTGGTACAACGCCAACTCTTTTTACTGCAACGTTTCATGCTCTCACAGAAAGTAGATGTCTTCCAAGCGTTAGCATTCAGGATGTTGCTGAGCAGCAGTTGTTGAATTATAGCTCAATGGTTTTCTGTATTTCTTAGGTAATCTTCAAAATGTCGCTATAATAAAGGAAACAAATTTTTATTCCTCGTATAATCCTTCGTTGATCGGCATACCTGAAAATCAGCCCGTATGCAGTGTACAACGCCAACTATGTGGTATATTTGCAGCGCAATCAAAGCGATGCACAACAATTTGTAAAAGTTTCGTAGTCAAAATAATGTATAGGTTATGTGTAAACGTCAGAGTCAAAGACACATTTAATACGTTCAAAAAGTACGGCTTCAATATTTCCTTGCTTCGGCCGTTGGTTGCATTCAGTAACTCTCATTATTATTAACCAAAATTCACTTGCCTTTGAAGCTGTGTCAACAGTTTTGAAAAAACACAGGTAATATGCATAATAAATAATTGTTTTCTGTGATAATATCGCTATTAAAAGTTAAGGGAAGTTTGTTTACAAAAACCCGAAAATAGAAATAAACGAATGCAACCGTGGTACTTTTAGTTGTGTAAACACGGCTTTTAGTTTTCTGCATTATTATAAGTGATGATTATAAGTGATGATGATGATTTGTCTTTTATGTAAGGATTTATTTTGGATTTTATTAAATATCGTTTTATATTTTATCTACGACAGTGTGTAAATTGACTTTTAGTTGACAGTTTTAAGTTTGTAAAACGACTGTTTAATAACATGTTTTCATTAGTTGACGTCGTCAGTAACAACGTGTTTTAAAATTATCAACCACGCAAAATTACGACCGGTTGCTAGTAATCATAATTTACATTTAATTTTTTTTTTATATTTACTGTGTTTTCTAGATTCTATCGTAGATAAAATATTGTGCAATACTCATACGTAAAGCATCTTTAGTAACTCTGAGCTTAAAACGCTCTCTCACTCGCGTGTTAACTCTGCCCCACTCGTGACTAAAGACTAGCTTTACGCACTTGTTTAGTAAATTACTATAAAACGGTTTATTGTTACCTTTATATAGAAATTTTAACTTTTTTCTAGTAAAGTAATCATTTCTGTTCCAGTATCACATTGCTCGTCCCTTATCTCAATTTTGAGCCGATATATAAGAAATTACTTAAAAATTTAAGGAGAAGTAGCCCAAGAATGGTAGGTAGTTAAGGTAAGTTCTTACCCATTAACAAATTTGGCATAGGACTTGCAAGAACCTGCATACTTTCATTCTATTAATTTAAAGCACACTGAGTTCGAAGATAATAAACATGCTTTTATAAGTAGTAATTTTTTAATATACAGACTGGTTCATAAGTGTTTATAATTAAATGGGTGTATACTGACAGTAGAAGCACATTGCACTAATAAATAATTAATTGCTTACTCAAAAAATCGCATTCGAGTGTGTGTGCTAACTTTTCGCCAAATAAGATTAAAGTACATTAACCGAATGCAGCAAACGTGATTGAAATACCCAAACAACAGTTTTTTTACCTGCAATTTATTCAAATCGGCCTTATCGTAACGAGCATGTGCGAACTTAGAAATTCATTCCAGTGATCATCTAACTACTTAAAGTTAAATGTTTTAATTTCTTGTGTAATTATTATTAATTTGTGATGTATAATTTATTATGCAAAGTTCTTCTGTTTGATGTATTTTGACTAGCCTTAAATTTACTGACATAGTTATGAATTACCTTATACAGATTGTCCGAAATCCGTTTCGAACATAGGAAATTAATGAGTGCGACAAGGCATACATAGACAAAATAATGAGTAGCAGGACAAAGATAGAATGTGATCATGACTAGGTAAATTTTTAAACTAAAATTAAGTCAATGAAACAAACAAACATTTCTATCAAATATTTTATCTGTCATTAAGATTATAAAGTGAGGTTTAAATAATTAAAATAAATATGTGAATAGTCAACAATAGTCTATTTAAACCTCACTTTATCCTACTTTTAATGACAGATAAAATATTTGACAGAGGCGTTTGTTTATTTCGTTGACTTAATTTTAGTTTAAAAACTTACTTAGCCATGATTACATTCTATATTTGTCCTGCTATTCATTTTGTTTATGTCTTCCTAGTCGCACTCATTAATTTCGGATTTCGAACAATCGGTATATTTAATTAATGTTCAGAATAAATTACACTTTATAAGCTAATGGTATTTATTCGTACAAGGAACACTAGGATTCTGCACTAATAGATAATGTCTCCTTTAGCTTTCTGTTTTCAAATTGTTGTAGTAACGGCACTAATAATGGGTTTAGGTGCTTATTCACTCTCTCATGGATGATTTTGCTAACATAGAAAATATTTAAATTTATATATTGTTATGTTTGTCTTTTTTGTTCTGCAATTCGGGCGCGCCGCTGCGCTGCTTAAGAATTGTTAGAGAATATAACACTTCGTTCGTCCCCCTGGGCGGGTCCATTACTCCCTTTGAGGGAGGTTGCACGCATGTTTGCGGCTGTGAAGAGGCTTTAGTTGTTAAAAGTTTTGCAGTTTTTTAACTTTTGGTGTTCCATTTTTCTTCAATTAGGTTACCGTCAAACTCCAAAAATCGATTTATATGTGACCTGATTTACGCATCGTCCAGAATATATTCGTTGGCTTGGTTTCGTTGCAATGCAGGCCAAAGTCGAGTATTTGTCTAAAACTTCCGAGATGTGGTATTGTTAAGCTATCCTGTAATCTCACTGCATTACTTTCAGTGACACACATTCGTCTGTTTAAGGCCATTCCCCCTCGTCTGCGGGGTTTTGATTCGGACGACCGGTCGACCGGTGGGAACGCCACTGCAAAACAATGCGCCCAGTTAGCGCTCCGCTTTCGCCGTACGGTTTTGAACCAGGTGCAGTTATAGGAAGGCTTTTTCAACCTCTGACGGCTCTGTAAGTCGCGACACGAGCTGGTTAATGCAAATCTCACTCGTCGAAACCAAGGCCTAAGCCTCAGTCTCTAATCAAGAATTCAGCCACCATTGCCACTACGAATCATTCCTCAGCTCAGTGAACCAGGAATTGAGGTACCACGCAGCAAAGTGCCAGTACCGAATTGGCAGTTCAGAATTTTTGCCCTACTGCGGCAGCTCAGCATTTCTTATGTACTGCACACTCCTTCCTTCAGATAGCCTCACCCATTGCTGCGGGCTTCCCAGCTTGTATTTGTGGGAAAACGTAGCCTACGGCGCTTCCATAGGGGTGACGACCGTGTGGTCTACTTCAGAAAAGGAGCTTGTCTCGGATATGATTACCACCACAATAATCATTACATTTTACATCTCTACCGAACTAACATTCATACCTAAACTTTCAGAATGAAACCACGCTCACGTTCCGCTGAAGCTAGTTATGTGCACTTTTCAGATTCGTTGCAAGTTAGCTTTTTTGCCCGTAACAATTAAATATCATTGTGCATTTGCAATGTTTCATAAAATTTGGGATTATTATCTATGCATAATATTATATTGGAGTTGCTGGCATCCCCAAAGTGTGATCTCATTAGTCCAAATATGAGCAATTTACTTTCTATAGATAGGTAAGATTTGCGTCTAAGAGCCAGTTAGATCAATTACTATGTAAGAATGATAAGGCAGATATATGACTGTTCGTAATATGGAACACCAGTGGGTGTTCTGCCTTTCTCACAGACACTATCTATCCTACAACATCTAGAGAATAAAATCAGCTAATATAGATTTGTTTTTCTTTTAAAGGTCAAATAAAATTTGGTCGTTTAAGTCAATTACATATACTTAAAAAATTCTTTATTCATTCATAATGTCTAACGTTTCGCTAAGACTTGGTTAGCTTCATCAGAGATAAAATAATTTTGTTAAAATAATGTAGGACATAAGGACAATTAAAATTTCGATCTGTTTTAAACAGTATGAGTATTTAGATGGTAACCTTCTTTATTACATGATTTTGCCAACAAAATTGTCATAGCTCCAACTTGTAGACAAGTTGCTGGAAATATTGTGAAAATGTTGACTATTTGGAAAGGTAACCAGTTTTGAAGAGAGTATTATTTCTTACGGGTAATTTTTAATTTTCCCATCCTTTGTTTATGTATCTGTCCCTAATATTGGCTAATGTTCTCATTTGGGATTATTTTTGTTTGATTTTATTTTCTTTTTATGTTTGATGTTCTCAGATAGCATTGCATATCAACTACATCATGTACCTACTAAATTAATCTAACATGTGCATCAAGCTCCAATAAATTGCAAAATTTCAAAATACATTACCAAAGAAATAAAAGCCATATAACCAAACAATGAAAATTTAGACCATAACCTACAAATCATCCAACAGGTGAACTCGAAAAAGTGAATGAAACTTACTATTGAACAGCATGGCTTACTAATAATTACTAGAAGACAAACAAATAGTCGAACAATCAAACGGAAAAATTGACAACCCTTCAATAAAATGTAAAAAAGCAATTATATAAAAAAAAATCAAACATAAAAAGAAAATAAAATCAAACAAAAATAATCCCAAATGAGAAGATTAGCCAATATTAGGGACAGATACATAAACAAAGGATGGGAAAATTAAAAATTACCCGTAAGAAATAATACTCTCTTCAAAACTGGTCACCTTTCCAAATAGTCAACATTTTCACAATATTTCCAGCAACTTGTCTACAAGTTGGAGCTATGACAATTTTTTGGCGAAATCATGTAATAAAGAAGGTTACTATCTAAATACTCATACTGTTTAAAACAGATCGAAATTTTAATTGTCCTTATGTCCTACATTATTTTAACAAAATTATTTTATCTCTGATGAAGCTAACCAAGTCTTAGCGAAACGTTAGACATTATGAATGAATAAAGAATTTTTTAAGTATATGTAATTGACTTAAACGACCAAATTTTATTTGACGTTTAAAAGAAAAACAAATCTATATTAGCTGATTTTATTCTCTAGATGTTGTAGGATAGATAGTGTCTGTGAGAAAGGCAGAACACCCACTAGTGTTCCATATTACGAACAGTCATATATCTGTCTTATCATTCTTACATTCACAAGAACAGCTGTAATTCAAAATTTAAATAAATCAATTACTATATTTTCTTATCTGTGTTTCCGCTATGATAATTGGCCGTCCCAGTGAATTCCAATATATTTAACTTCTTCTGTATGTGGTATAACTACTTACACAATATATATTAGACTCACTATTACAAACTACATATCACATCTACATACATGCACCAATGCACTCTTGCTAGCACAAAAGTTGCTGTTATATTACTCGTCAGATGAAATTATAAATTAGGATTATATTGCTCCAGGAATACCCTATTCAGATTTGCTTAATATGTAACTTAATAAGACCTTATTTTTTGCGCACTGTAGATTTAGCACCAAATCGAGGTCAGTAATTTAGTAATTGGATTACCATAAAGTAATTCAAATACTACTGCGAGTAATTCCAATTACCACAGGTAATTCAAATACTTGTAAAGTAATTTAAATACTTTAAAGTAATTTCATTAAAAAAAGTAATTAAGTTATTGAATGTAGCAATTAGTTGTCAAGTACTATTTAACAAAACTGGCAATTCGCAATTACAATTACAACATTTTGAAAAGCAATTAAATTCGAAGGCGCATAAACAAGAAATAATTTATTTAGTAATTTAATCGCAAAGTAATTAATTACTGCCCAGCTCTAATTATAATGTTACTTTTTCTTATAATGTATCAGCCACATGGAAATATTAAAGTCACTTTGAAACAATTTCTCAGTTGTCGGATTTAACCATTCCCGAGGCACAGCCTACAAGTTTGAAATTTCGTTTCTGTCTTGTTGTTTAGCAGTAGAGTTTTATTTCGCCACGAATATTTGAAGTATCTTTGTCGTTGTCCGAACATCTTCGCTGTGCCGAGAATTGACTTACCTGCTGCCTTTCTAGCAAAATAGAATATGCTTTTTCAGTTAAGCAATGCAAATGAATGCTATATATAAGAATTTACCGCTTTACACCGATCTATGTTTTGTGTACACCTATTCCTGCCATACCGCGAATCACGCTTGTTGATCTGTTGCTATTTAGTCACCAAACCTATCATTTCTATCACAAATTCGTTAAAACCCTTCACCACACAAATATCTAACAACTGCTAAATACGTATTTCGACAGCCACGCTGTCATCATCGGTAGCTAGGAAAAACTTGCACAGTAAAAATTAAAGAAGTAATCGTGACCAAATCACAAATGCAAGTGGGCGACAGCCGCGCATTTTACATCTATTTATACTGTCTGACCCGGAGGCGTAACCTAGGACCAATGAACTTGGCCGACGGTCAATGTATCTTCAACAAATCATGTAAGACGGAAGACGGTATTAGTCCGCCATTTTTGTTCAAAAGTTTATTATCTCGGTTCTTAAAAATGGCTAAGCTTTTAAAAGAATTTAGTTGCTTTGTTGAAGTTAACGTCTTTACAATGTTTAGGTCGTCCTCTTTTATACTATGACCCGTTTTAAAAATATGTTGGGCAATGCTCCATTTTTTTAATCTGTTGAATCTAAAATGAGCTAAATGCTCTCTAAACCTAGTACCAAAATTACGACGTGTTTGCCTAATATATTTAGAATCACAATGGGAACATTTAATTTCGTAAATTCCAGATCTCTCTAAAGTCCTCAATTTGTCTTTTGGATCTCCCAAGAAATTTCTAATATTTTTGTTTGAACCATACACAACTTTATGGCCCGATTCTTTAAAAATGTTTGCTAGGCTTTTTGTAGCCGGGTGAAATGGAATTTTGATGTACTTGGGTCCTTCACTTTTAAGACTGATGAGAGTTGTGGAATTTCCAACGTGCAATTTTGTTTTTTGTTTCTTAACCAAATTATCGATAATTTTAGAAGAGAAATCATTGTACGCAGCGATGCTTTTTATGGTCTGAAGTTCAGTGGTATATCGATCTTTGTTTAAAGGAAAGGTTAACAGTCTATGCACTAAGAAATTTAGAGCAGCCATTTTGTGTTGAAAACAATGATTTGAATCCGCGAAAATTAATCTGTTTACATTGGTTTCTTTTCTATAAACATCAAACTCCAACTTATTTTTATTTCTTATTACTAAGGTATCTAGAAATGGCAGTTGTCCTTGGTTTTCCATTTCATATGTAAATTTTATGCTAGGAAATTTGGAATTTAGGTGATTCAAAAAATTATCAATACTACATTTAGATAAATCAAGAACAGCAAAAATGTCGTCCACATACCTAAACAAACTCTGTGTTATTCTTAAATTCAGTTTCGAATTTTGACATAAAAAGGTTGGCAACGAAAGGGGAAAGGCTGTTTCCCATTGCTATTTCTTCGTGCTGTTCATAGAATTTTCCATCTATTTGAAAGCAATACTGGGACATGCAATGTGTAGTTAATCTTTTTTTTTTATTAATAATTGCCAGTTCAACAAATACATGTTATTCATGACATCGATATCTATAGTTAAATAAACATTAGCAGAATCTTATTGTTATGACAATGATTACAATGTTGATAATCTTTTATTTTAATCTTCACTATCGGGTTCGGAGATACACAGATCTTGGGGAAGTTTGCGCTTGAGCCTCTTATGTATGTTTTGTCTACCGATACTATAGTAGATTGCACCATTGCACTCGCGAATGTTTTTAAAGAAATGCTTGAACTTTCACTGATAAACTTTTGAATTGTAGGCATTTCTAGTTCATAGTGAAGTTGTTCGTTCCGGATGTACCATGGGGCATTGACCGCTATTCTGAGAATTTTATTTTGAAGACGTTGTACTTTTTGAATGTTGGATTTATCTGTGTTGCTCCAGATCGGTGATGCGTAGAGAATCAATGGCCTTATTATAGATTTGTATATCAGGGTGGCACATTTAGGCTTAAGTGAAGATTTCCTATTTATGATAGGATACAGTTGAGCTAGTCTCGCGTAGGCTTGGTTGAGTTTGAGATTTACATGAAGTTTCCAGGTGAGTCGTGTATCATGGAGTATCCCTAGGTACTTCACTGCGAGTCATTGGAGTTCTATGGAATGATGTTTTGGTTGATTGTGAGGTTGGTAGGGTTTATGATTCGCCTTAGGGAGAAGATTTTTGCTTGGCATTTGCTTGGGTTGATTTGTATGTTCCATTTGTTATACCATGAGCATAATTGGTGAATCGCATTCTGGAGTTGATTGATGGCTAGGTTGAGATCGATGTGCTGGGTTAAGACAGCTGTGTCGTCAGCGAAGGTTGCTAAGGTTGCTTTAGTAAGTGGGATGTTATAAGTGAAGATGGTAAATAGCAGCGGTCCTAATACGCTTCCTTGAGAAACACCAGCTTTGATAGCGTTTGATTCAGAAATAACGGAATTGATGCGCACAACGAAAGTTCTATCTTCAAGAAAAGAGAAGACTATAGCTTTAATGTAGTTGGCTATTCGGAGATTGATGATTTTGCTTTTCAGACCTTCGATCCAGACCTTATTGAAAGCCTGGGCGATGTCAAGGAAGACTGCTACTGTATAACTTTTGCTTTCAAACCCTTCTTCGATTGTTTCAGAGATGCGTTGTAGCTGATGTAGAGTCGAATAAGTTTTTCTAAAGCCAAACTGGAACGGCGGTATTACGTTGAGAGGAGTTAGTTCTTCCATAAAGCGGGAATAAATGATTTTCTCTAGTATTTTTGATAGCGTTGGCAACAAGCTTATTGGCCTGTAACTGTCAATTTTCTTTTTGTCTTTTCCCGGCTTTGGAAATACTAAGATATGTGCATGCTTCCAAGTCTGGGGGAAATAGCCTAGTCGAAGGCATGCATTATACGTGATTGCAAGATAGGCTAGGGTTTTTTGAGTGAGGTGTTTCAGCACTAAATTTGTTATGAGATCTGGCCCAGGGGATTTTTTTATAGAAAGATTGTCAATTAGGGATTTGATTTCATGTGGGGTGGTGGAGGATATCGTCTCAGTTATTACAGGTTGATTGGACTCAATGTGGTTGATTATATAAGAGGAATGGTTTGGGAGGCAAGTAGAATTGGGAGTGAAAACTTTTTCATAATAGTTCGCAAACGCTGCTGATTTTTCAGCGTCTGTGGCGTGTAATATATTAGCTACTGTTATTGTTGGTAATTCCTCGCGCTGTTTTAATATACCCTTTGTGGCTTTCCACATTCCATGGTCACCTGGTTCCAAGTCCTCAATGTACTTTTGGTAGTTGGAGATTCGCAGTTCGTCCAAGACTTGTTTTAGCCTATGAGTAAGTTCTCCCATTTAATTAACCCAATTGTGAGTCGTGGTGAAGGTTGTACTATTTGGGGATGCAAGTGAATGATATGACAACTGGTAGATGGTCTGAGTCAAGTTCGTCTATTACATTCTGACGCATTTGTTTGTCAAAGTTCTTTTGTAACACTATGTCCAGTATGTCGGGTAGGTGATCAGAGCGGTAAGGGTAGTGTGTGTATCTTTCAGGAGCTGTTATTTGAAAGGAATATTTTGTTGCATAGCCTTCCATTTTGATTCCTTCGGGGTTGTTTGCTCGACAGCCCCATAGTTGGTTTTTGAAATTTAAGTCTCCTACCATCAGTAGTGGTTCGGTTGAGCTGAATGTGGCTTTAAAATCTTCTTCATTTAGCTTTTTATTGGGTTGGCGATAAGCACTTATTACTGTAAGATACGACGTGCTTAGTTTGATTTTGATCCCTATTGCTTCAAGGGTTTGGTTGGGAAAGTTGGGGATAGGGTTATGGATAATTTTCTTATTGATGAAAATTGCTACTCCTCCTGCTGCTATACGAGATATTCTATCGTTGCGATACACATGATATCCAGATATTTTTAACGTGTCTGTTTCGGATAGGTGAGTTTCCGTTACGCAAGCGATATCGATGTTATATCTGGCAAGGAATGCTATAAATATTGATCTTTGGCTTAGGATGCCATAAGTTGTATGTGGTGTTGGCATCCGCGATAGCTTGCTGGCTGCAGGCCTCCGCAGTTGGCGCACTTTAGAGGATCTTCGGGTTTTTTCGTACATTGATGATGTTGGTGATCGCCACCGCATTTAACACAACGATGATCTAAGATACAATAATTTTTGGTGTGGCCGTAGTTCTGACAGCGATGGCACTGCGGGGTGTTTGCTGTTTTTTTACGGAATTCAACTAAGACTATTGAGTTGAAAAGACTTTTTAGAGCAAAAATCTTTTTAGCATTTTCATTATCGGTGAGATCCACTGCACAAACTGGTAGTGGCTGTTTATTTTTGGTCAGGAGGCGTGTAACTTTGATAATTGGCAGCGCTAGGCTAAGTTCATCGAAGATTTCTTGTTCGGTTAAAGATAAAGGAACGTAGTTGATCTAACTAACTCGTCAATTTTGTATGAATCTAAATTATTATTCACAAGCAATTCCCTTAGATAAGTCATAGTTTGTGGGACTGGTACGCTTGGAAACAAAGAACCCACGTCAAATAAAACTAGAGTTTCGCTTTCACGAAGTTTCAAATTTTTAATTTTAATTATAAACTCCAATGAGTTTTCGATCGAAAAATTATTTTGAAGTTTTGGCAAGTTTCTAAATTCATTTGTTAACCATTTAGATAGGAGGTTAGTCGGGAAGTTAATACCAGAAAAAATAGGTCTTACCGTTTTGCCTGAATTATGTATCCTAGGTAAACAATACATTTTTGGCATTTCTGGATTAGAAGGAGTCAGCTTATATCTAAGGGCTGGAGTAATAAGTGTGGGACAGGACTTCATCACATCCTGTGTTTTAACAATCATGCTCCTTAGGGGAGACTTTTTTAATGCTTTGTATGGTACATTGTTAAGCAGTGTACCAACTCTATCAAAATAATCCCGTTTATCTAAAATAACTTTGTCAGCCTTTAGATAAAAACATTCCTTGTTGCGCAATCCTTTAATAAGTTCATGGTCTTTTTTAATCGATTCAGTGGTTTCATCTTTTCTATCTTTCAGGTTTTCCGAAATTTCAATTTTGCAAGCTCTTCTATTGAATTCTGTAAAGTGTTCTTCTAAAGTGGCAATTGAACTTTCGATACCGGTAACGATATCTTCTAAAGGTGGTTTAGTATGGCCTAAATTGAATTTTAAGCCCCTATTTAAAAAAGCCCCTTCGTCCTTATTAAAGGATTCTGAAGACTCGTTTTTAACAATTAAATCTTTATCAACTACTTGGGAAATTTTCAAAGACGTGGCATTTTTATCCAAATCAACGCCTAACTTTACAAGTTTGTTTTTGTGGTTAATAATCTTCTGGTCAAATTTGTGATCATTAATTTCATTTCGAATACACGTCATTGAAAATTGTTCCATTGATATTGGTATTCAGATAAATTGCATGTGAGGGCCAAATGCAATTTATACAACTCCAATTCAAGTCTGCTTCTTTTGCTATGCAGATATTTAATTTCCATGTCCAACCATTTTCTTTTAGCAAATGTTATAACTGAATTACTCTTTCTACAATTGGCACTAACTTTTTTTCCAAATTATATTAACATTAATTTGAATGCTGAGGATATTGGCCATAGCCAAGGGGAATTCGTTCTGGTAAAAACCCCACTTCATCTCGGCAGACAGATCAGGTGGCGCCTAACAAATTACAAACAAATTACCAGGGTTTTTCCTAGTATTTGCAAGGAATTTTAATTTGAATAATCCTCTTTCTTTCAACTGAGTTGGCTGAACCAAAATAACTTACGTTCCAGTAATATAACATCAAATTGAAAGAGAATTGCGGTTATTTATTTTTTCGTTATATCTAGTTTTAAAGATGTTATCGGTAGAGTCTGAATCATCAATCAAACTGTACTCCAAAGTAGTTGATTAGTTATTACCTCTTGGTAAGCAAAGGGGTTGGTAGAAAGCACAGTTAAAACTTAGTTGAACGACAACTATGCGTGTTTTGGCATTGCTCTAACATTCTGTTTAAATAATTGATAGATTTCTTCTTATTATTATAAGCCAGTGGCCTGTTTTAACCACAAAGTGGTTCTATGAGCCCTTTTTGCCCTTAAGCCGGGTAGGTGACTAGCCTTGCCCGTTGAAAGCCAGGAAGAGTTCCCTTTTTTAGAGGTTAACGACCACACGTGGTTAGCGTGGTAGCCGTTGTCCGTATGATTTTTAAAATCCTTGTAGCGTCCGCCGGAATAAATTTCAAAGGAATTATACCATTTAGTTTTTTATCCGCTTGTAATATTTATAAAATCGCTGTTCAACGAAAATGAAAGCGGTCTATTCTAAATCTCTGTTGTTGTTACCGCTCTGAGAGCCCTTATTTTCCAAATATGAAAGGAAGTAACCCATTTTAACAGTTTCATCATATTAAACTTGATTGATTGATTGATTGATTGAATTGTGAGTTGATGACAGGGTTAGGAGCCTAGAACACTGCAGCCTTAGGCTTATTGTGTTACTCATCATATCACATTATTCAGTGAAAAGTTTTGCCGTCTTTATTAGGTTTAGTAACGTTTTCACTAGGTTTTCTCTAATTAGAGTTTCTCTTGTATTGGCTCCACCCAGGAGCGAATGTCTTCATCGAGCGAGGGCTTCACAGTCAAAAATAATATGAGAGGCTGTTTCGTCCTCTTCATTACATAGTCTGCATATGGGTTCCTCATTTAGGATGCCCATTGTATGCATGTGCTTGCGTAGGTTGCAGTGTCCAGTTATCAGTCCTGTCACTTGCCTAATTTGGTGTCTGCTTAGTCGCAGTACATCATCTGTTAGTTTTTTAGATGGTGTTTTTAGCATGGTCTTGCTGTGTCTTAATCCATCCACAAGGTTCCAGTGGTTATGGTGCGATCTTTTTATCCACCCAGCCAACCAGCCACGAGCAGAGGTTTTAGAAATTCCAAATACTGGTTCAGGACCATTAAATGCTATTTCTGTTCCCTCTTTTGCGAGGGCATCAGCTTTTTCATTGCCTTTTATCCCCTTATGGCCCGGAACCCACATGAGGGTTACTTTGTTGTGGTTTGCCAGGGTTATTAGATTTTGAAGGCAGTCCCAGACTAGTTTCGAGTTAATCCGGTAGCTAGCTAGGGCCTTTATGGCAGCCTGGCTATCAGTTAGGACAAGGATATCTTTGCCTTGATAGTTCCTCTTTATGTTTTCCTGTAGACAAATGTCTATGGCATGAGTTTCGGCTTGGAATACTGTTGCGTGCTTCCCCAAAGATGCACAGGCTTCAAAATGGGGAGATTCCCCATATATCCCAGCTCCAGTACCGCTATCAGTTTTGGATCCGTCTGTATACCAGACTGGTTTTCCTTCCTGACCACGTCTTTGTGCCAGCCCTTCGTTCCATTCTAGCTGAATGTAAAAGGGTTTGTTAAGGTTATGCCTGATAGGCATTGTGTCACTGCTCATTTCTAGTAATGGATTAGTGATATTGCTGGTTATTCTGGTATGACCAGAGACGAAACTGGTTTGCCAGTTGCCATTATAGTTCAGTCTATACGCCGCCATCCTTGCCTCTGCCTTGATTATGATATCTAGGGGAGGAAGGCTTAGCAAGGTTTCCATAGCTGCAGTTGGAGTGCTTCTCATCACCCCTGT